>CAJQUN010001000.1:0-126008 GCA_907163345.1 Haberlea rhodopensis
CGAAGAAAACCCAAAATACCGAACAAGAAAAGGAACTACTACTACTTCCATCAATCTGTTGGCCATTTGTGACAGTGAGATGAGATTAATTTATCATTGACTGGTTGGGAAGGTTCAACAGCCGATGCTAGAGTCCTTCGCGATGCTATTCACTGTCCAAATGGGTTGAGAGTTCCACGAGGGTGAGGAATGAACTATACCTATATTACACATTAATAATTCAATTTTGAACCATAAAAGAAGCTGTCATTTAATGACAATCCCATTTTCAGAAGCGCTAAGTATTCATAAGGTACATGTATATGTTTACTTAGGGTTCGACTACTATGCAATTATTTTGATAATGTTAATTCGCAAAATATATATATTTCAGGGGTGTTTATCACCTATGTGATAACGGGTACATGAATGTCGAAGGATTTTGACACCATATAGGAAAGGGCGATATCATAGAGATGTGTAGGGTATGGTGCTTCTGAGCCACAGAATTGTAAGGGAGTTATTCAACTACAAACATAGCTCAGCACATCGAACGTTCTTTTGGTTTGCTGACGAGATGGGCTATTCTACACAGCCCTTCGTTCTACCATAAGAAAGTTCAGGAATTGCATATTATGGCATGCATATTTTTTACATAACTTTGTTAGGAGCGAGATGCCTGAAGAATCATAGGAAGATTTGGAAGAATCATCTCCGAGTGCACCGATCATGAATGAAGAAGATATATAGATAATTTAGATTCTTCACAGAACATGGGATTTGTGGCGTGACACCCCTAGCGTCATCGATGTACAACCAGTTTATGATAATATGTTTCGAGTAATTATGGAATCTCATCTTGTTGAATGTACTGTCATCTTATTATGACATTGTAATCTTATGTTTGTAATGCATTTCCAATGGAAATGCTATGTGAACTGTCAATTCCAGTTTATATTCGTTATCATAAATGAAATGCAAATGAGTTTGTGTGTACTTTATTGCTTGGAGAAAACCGTGAAGCATATGTAGGTTGTTTAAACAGGTAGGTACACATCAGATTCATAAATGGAACACAGTCAACAGCTGATAACAATGTGACCAAGGACAAAGTGAGGAAGAGTAGACGTGTTTGGACAACACAAGAGGAAAGTGCTCCTACAAGCCCTCAAAGACGCTATTACTTGTGGGTGGAAAAGCGAGAACGACTTCAGAACTGGATATCTTGGTTTTTTAGCAGATGCATCGACAGACTTACGAGTGACACCTCACATTATATTCCAATTTACATGTGTGGAAGAAAATGCATTCTGCCCTAGTGACATTACTTTGGAAAAGCGGCATTGGTTGGAACGACACTGATAACACTATTGCTGCGACAAATGAAGCTTGGGATACTTTCGTGAAGGTATTTGGGTATGTTACACATAAGTACTTTATAAGCTGGTCCAACTAATCATATTTGTATTACATGATTCTAAATTATAGTGCGACAGCGTAAAGGGAATTCGGTACAGGGCATGGCCATATTACAGTGATTAGTGTGAAATTTTCGGGAATGACAGAGCAACTGAAACGTTCGTAGATGTTGTGAATGATGCCGTCAATCATGATAAATCCAGATGCTTATCTGAAGATTATAACTGTGAAGAAATTGATGAGCTCGGTCATTCCATGTCTGCAACAACGCCCATCGTCTCTGTTTCATCAACACATGAGAAAACAGCTCCAAAAAAACGCAAACGTATGGCTGACACAGAATATCTTTTCGTCGAAACCATGAACAAGTTTACTGATATGACTAGGGACACTATGGCAGACTGTTATGATCGGGGCAGTGTTTAGAAGGGGTTGAATAAACACTAGATTCAATTTCGATTTTACTTGGTTTACTGCAGACTATTAGGTACTGCAGTAGCTTCTCAATATATTGCAAGTCAACAGACAATGATTATAGTGCGGAAGACGTCTGCTTGACTTGTGAGTAGTAATAACTGAATGGTAAATTGCAGTAAGTAAATGACACAAATATTGTTTCTGGAAGTTCGAAGCACAACGCTTCTACGTCCCCATTTCTTCCTTTGCAGGAAGGTTACACTAGAAGACTTTGGTTTACACTTTACAGTATATAACCTACTTAGGCACTCACACAGCTTGGCCTAAACTCCTAGCAATCACAACTTTCTAAGTTGTTTACAATGTATTCTGTAACACTCACACTAGATATGAAACTATTTTGCTTCGAGTGTTCTTTGAGTAGCAGGCTCAGTTGTAATTGATCTTTCAAGATTTCAGCAGTGGTCTCTTCTGCTCTTGCTGAAACTTTAGAGTATATCAATGAAATGATTGGCTTTGACGTTTGATGTTTTTCTTGTGTTTGATCAGATGGTTCAGCTAACCTCTTCATTCTTTACTTGGATGTATTTATAGACTCAGTGGTCTAAATGCATCTTTTCTATATTTTCCAATTTTGTTATTCAACGGCTCTTTTATTCTGACGCTAATGGTGGCGGAGATATAGCAATGTGCAGCGCTCTATTGTACCTTTGTCAGAATAGGTTGTATTTGTTTTGTCTTGTTGCTTTGTGCATTTACTGGATTGTTAGACGTCTGCTGGTTTTCTTCTAAATGATCGTTCATTCTTCTGTACTCAGTAGATGTCCGTCCAGTAGATGTCCGTCCAGTAGATGTCAGTCCAGTAGATATCCGTCCAGTAGATGTCCATCCAGTAGATGTTCGTCCAGTAGATGTTCATACAGTAGATGTCTGTCCAGCAGATGTCCGTCCAATAGATGTCCATCCAGTAGATGTCCATCCGGTAGATGTATGTCCAGTAGATGTCCATACGGTAGATGTCTTGTAATTACCAAAACTTAGCAATGTTTTCCCAACAATTTCCCCCTTTTTGGTGATGACAAAACTTAGTATTGGATACTCTTGCTTGATTATATTGAACATCAACTTCTGTTAAGAGTTAGAAACAAAATAATGTAGACTTGCAATTTGTTAGATAGATAAGCAGATTACAAGTAGTAATCAAACTGAGTATTTAAAAGAATGTCATTTTTATTTAAAATGAATTCTGATTACATCGTACTTCTTACAAATCTTTCAGCAAGCCTATTTCTACAAACTATTCAACAGGGTAAAGACAACTTGATAAACATAGCCAGTATGGAATGATCCGAGCCAGCTAGTTTCAGAGTTATTGACAAATGGAGGAGGAGAGAAAGTGCATACAGAGAGGTTTAGAACAAAAGAAAACCTAGAAAACAACATTATCTTCAAAGTAGTCATCTGTTCATTTATCAAGGTCTCTGTCTTCAATGAAAATTCTTTGTCTTCCCCCTTTTTGTCATCAGCACCCATGTATCTGTTGTTCAAATTCCAGGCTGGCTGGTCCAGGAAGCTAGAGCTAGCAGGGATGGGTTAGATAAGTAATCAACCCATGGATGGTTGATTTAGATAAGTAATGAACCCATGAATATGTGTTGCAGATAAGTTTGCAAAAGTAGTAAGCATGATTGATGAGTTTAGTTGGAAGAACTAGCATGCTATTTATAGTGAAAAGTTAGAAAGTTGCAGTATGAGTTGTCATGTCATGCGTAAAGTAGTGCAGATAAAAATGAATAAGTATGGACAAAATCATGAATATTGATGATAAACATATAATAGTTAAACACAAGAAGACAAGGAAAATGTTAATGAGTGTCAGCAGGAGGATGTCGTGGAATGTGGGACCGTTGTTGGGAAGGAGGTTTTGACCGACTTGATGTTTCAGCTGCAGCAGATGATCGTTGAGCTGGATTCGGTTCTCGTTGGGGCAAGATAGCAGGTCTGCTGGGCTTCGGTAGGCATCTAGTGGTTTGAGGAACAGCTGGTAGACTGTTGCTCAAATCCTGTATCTGTGAGGCGAAGGTCGTCTGCATATTAACCAACTGATCGGATAGTGCTTTCTTGGCATCCTCAATTTTGTCTTCAAGTGCCAGTGAGGTGGCAGTATGAAGAGATTCATTTTGCTGAGTAATTTGAAGACGAGCCTGCCCTATCCGAGAGAAGGAATCAGTAAAAGCATCCACAACAAAAGTTTGGAGTCTGGTTACGGTAGTCGTCAGATTACTTAGGTCTCGATACACCTGCTGAAATTGGGAGTCGGTATGCTGCTGGTGGCCCCCAATGATAAGGCTAGCAGTGCGTTCTTCTTGCTTCAACTTGTTTACATCACTGGCTAGCTCAGAGATTACATGGGACAGATGCCTCAGTTGATCAGCAATACTAGGAGGTCCTTCAAGAGGAATAAGAGTGGAAAAATCGAAGAAATCCTCAGGAGGATCATGTTCCAAGGATTGATCCAGGGCATACGTTTGAGTCTCAGCATTTGTGGTGATGACGCCGGGAGGACCCTCAATATCAGCAGTGGTCAAAATAGCAGTAGCTTCAGTGGGTGGTGCAGTAGGTGTGACTATATCAATGGCATCAATGACAGTAGCAGCGTGTTTCAGCTTAGCTGCAGAGGACTGAGTATGATCCGCAGAGTGTGGTGAGAACTCGCTAGGTTCATCATTACCCGAGGAGACGGTAACTTGATGAACCACAATCTGAATGACAGTGTCAACATTGATATGATCAACATCCAGCACTTGTAAAGGTTGATCACTGATAGAACCTGCAGCAGAGGTGATAAGCTGGTCAGGGGAAGGAGCGGTTAGAGTAGGATCGACCGCAGAGACATCAGCTGGGGCGGGAGGAGCTATCTCCAAGTCAGTAGGAACTGGACTTTCATCTCTTGATAAGGCATAGCAAGAGTGTAGACCTGTTGAGATTCTGAGATCATGAAGAGCATGCTCTGCCATATCAAGCTTGGGTCCTAATTCATTTAGAACAGCCCGATCGTGATTTGCTGTGCCAGAGTCAATGTTAAACAACTGGAGCCTCGAATGAATAAGAGCTTGAAGTTCTCCCACATAATTCATCATGCGGAAGAGATCACGAAGCTTCAAACTCTTCTCAGTGTCAGTGAGCTGAAGGTAGGACATGATGAGGTTCTCATCTTTCCGTGCTTGTTCAAGAATGGGAGAGAAGTCATCGAAGAGAATTTTTAGACGCGTCGCCACCCATCGATCAAATATTGCAAGCTGCGGTTGCAGCTTGGCTTCCACTTCATCCATGACCATTTGAATTTCAAGCGCGACTGGGGTGGACACTGGTCCCATAACTGCTTTGCCCTTTTCGGTGGTAGTGTCCTTAGGATGACAATAAGGACAAGTAGACTTTGGTTTCCGGAAGCTGATAGACCCAGGTGCTTGTTGAGAGCTCACAAGTTTGGAGGAGTGGTCAGTTGGAGCGGCTGGTTCAGTGAGTACCCTGGCCAAAGAGGTAGCTGATGCAGTTGGTTCCTCTGGTGGAGGATTTACGGGACTTGTCTCCCTAGAAGTGGTGGTAACTGCTGCCGGAGCTGCAGTAGAGATGGTATCAGCAGCAGTTGAGGTAGTAGCAGTAACTAGCTGCTTGAGGACATGAGGAGCCCCTTTTCTGGTCTTGTGCTTTTTAGGAGGGGGAGGAGGTGATGACTCAGCGGACTCGGATATCGTCTGTTAAGAGTCACTTACAACTTGAGTTGTCCATCGTTTCATCAGACCAGTTGCTCTGCCAACTCGTTGACGGTGAATCTGGAGGTATTTGGCAGTGACAAGTTTTCCTTGATGAAGAGTTGATAAAGCCCCCGCCTTAATATGTTTACTGTCGAAGATGCGGCTGATATGTAGAGTCCTACTGGTGAGGTAACATCTACTAGTATGTAGAGTCCTACTGGTAAGATAACATCTACTGCAGCAGACTATTGTTTTACCAGCTAAGCTTCAATAGACAAAAAAAAAAATCTTTAACTAACATTCCCCCTAAATTCATGCAGTTTCTACTAAGTAATTTCCCCTGAATTCATCATACATACATAATCGCAATCAAGAGTTTATTTCAATTAAGCCAAGAATATTTCGAAAATAGGAGAACTTAGCGTCAGGTAGGGGTTTTGTGAAAATGTCTGCTGCTTGTTGTTCGGTGGATATGTACTCTAGCCGAATCTCTTTCTTCATAACTTGATCTCTAATGAAATGATGACGGATGTCAATATGCTTGATGTGAGTATGAAGAACCGGGTTGTACGTGATAGCGATGGCAGAAGTATTATCACAAAGTATTGGTGCCTCAGTGGATTCAATTCCATAATCTCGCAGTTGCTGTTGAATCCAGAGTAGTTGAGCACAGCAGCTTCCAGCATCAAGGTACTCTGCCTCTGCAGTAGACGTTGCTATGGATGTCTGCTTCTTGCAACCCCATGAGATTAATCTATCTCCGAGAAATTGACAATAACCACTGGTACTTTTCCTATCAATTTTGCATCCTGCGTAGTCAGCATCTGAATATCCAATCAGATTAAACGTTGAGTCTCTTGGATAGCATAGACCAACATTCTCAGTGCCTTTCAGATATTTGAGAATCCTTTTGATAGTCGTGAAGTGTGATTGCTTGGGATTTGCTTGGAAACGAGCACACATACAGACTGCAAACATGATGTCTGGTCGGCTGGCTGTCAAGTAAAGTAACGATCTGATAATACCGCGATACATTGTTACTTCGACTGGTATTCCTGAATTATCCAAGTCGAGTTTTGCAGATGAGCTCATTGGAGTGGCAGCTGCTGAACTTGTACTCATCCCATACTTCTTCAGCAGTTCCTTGGTATATTTAGACTGAGTTATCAGAATTCCGTCACTGGATTGCTTGACTTGAATCCTAAGAAAAATGATAATTCTCCCATCATGCTCATCTCAAATTGATTCTGCATTATTTTTGAAAATCTTTCGCAAAGTTTTGAGTTAGTACTGCCGAAAATAATATCATCAACATAAATTTGAACTAGCAGAGTATGGTCACCCTTGTGAATTTAAACAGGGTCTTGTCCACTGTGCCAATGATAAAGTTATGCTCAGTCAAATATTTTGACAGAGTTTCATACCATACACGGGGAGCTTGCTTTAAACCATACAATGCTTTGTTTAGTCTAAAAACAGACGAAGGCTGCTGATGGCTTTCAAATCCAGGAGGTTGCTCAACATAAACTTCTTCCTGGAGTTTGCCGTTAAGAAACGCACTTTTAACATCCATCTGATAGACTTTAAAGTTTTTAAATGCAGCTAATGCAAGAAATATACGAATTGCTTCTAATCGAGCTACAAGGGCAAAAGTTTCATCAAAATCAATGCCTTCGTAATGTCTGTAGCCCTGTGCAACTAATCTTGCTTTATTTCTGATGACTACATTTTCATTTAATTTATTTCTAAAGACCCATTTGGTACCTATTACTGTGTGATGCGGTGGTCGTGGTACTAAGTACCATACTTGTTTCTCTCAAATTGATTTAGTTCTTCCTGCATTGCTTCTATACAGCTAGGATCTAACATAGCATCGTCAATCCAGTTGGGTTCTATGTGAGATATGAATGCAGTATGAAGAAATTCATTTATCATCTGTCCTCAGGTGCGTAGAGGAGCAACAGTGTTACCCATGACCTGCCCGGGAGGACGATCCTTCATCCACCGGAGCGGAGGTCCAAGAGGATTGATTTCTTCATTTGGGTGAATATGAGTGGGTAGCTCAGAAGATTCCATTAATTCATCTTTCTCGTTAGTTCCATCTACTGCAGCAGGGGTGTTTATAACAGTGACATTTTCAGCTGGGTGCAGTGCTTGTGGACCAGCAGACTGCTCTGCCTGTGCTTCAGGAACTTCTGGTTCCAACGAGCAGTCAATCCTGCTTCTGTAATCTATCTCATCATCAACATTTTCATCAATATAAGTGGTTTCCAGTCGATTGCTCAAGTTGTTGATTTGTAAATCAGAAACAGTACAATCAGTAGATTCATTGAATTTTACATGCACGGATTCTTCTACAGTAAGAGTTCTATTATTAAATACTCTGAAAGCTTTACTAACTGTAGAATATCCAAGAAATATTCCAGCATCAGATTTGGCATCAAATGCGGTTAGATGAGTCTTTCCATTGTTGTGAATAAAATATTTGCAACCAAACACATGGAAATAAGAAAATATTTGGCTTACTGCCATTCCAGATCTCATAAGGGGTTTTATTTGCTCGCTTATTAATCATTGATCTGTTCTGCGTATAACATGCTGTGTTGACAGCTTCTGCCCAAAATCTCTGTGATATATCTGATTCTGCAAGCATAGTTCGCACAACTTCTTTCAAAGTGCGGTTCCTACGCTCAGCAACTCAGTTTTGTTGAGGGGTTCTTGCAGCAGAGTATTCGTGTTTAATACCAAGGTCATCTAGATATGATTCAAGTGACTGATAAGTAAACTCGGTACCTTTATCACTACGAATCCTATCTACCCCACACGATTTCTCATTTTGGAGTCTTTTCAGTAGTTTGATCAGCTTTGGAATAGCCTGATCTTTGCCACTTAGAAACAGGACCCACGAAAACGATAGTAATCGTCTATTAACACTAGGGTGTACTTCATTCCCCATAGACTTGTTACTGGTATAGGACCAAAAAGATCCATATGCAGCAACTCTAGGCACCGAGAATAAGATTTACTCCCTTTGTTCTTAAAGGAGGATCTGATTTGCTTACCAAGTTGGCATGCTGCAAAGATCTTATCTTTTGAGAACTCTATTTGAGGCAGTTCAATGACTAGATCAAGTTTACGCAGACTGGCAATAGTTTTAAATTTTAAGTGACTTAATCGTTTGTGTCAAAGCCAATTTTTGGAAGAATTCAAGGCAGCAAAGCAAGTAGACGAAGTAGGCTGATTTAGGTTCCAATCAATCTTATAGGTGTTCTCATGCCTTCTTCCTACAAGTAATACACTGCCATCAGTAGATTTGATTGTGCTTGAGTGCTGGTTGAATTCTACAGAGTTGACTGATGCTAATTAAGTTATAACATAGATTTTCAACCAACAGAATATCTTTAATAATAATATTACCGTAGATAATCTTACCCTTACCACGGTTCTACCTTTCGCGTTGTCGCCAAAAGTTATTCTCGGTCCGGTGGTGTCAACCAATTTGGACAATAAGCACGCATTCCCTGTCATGTGTCTAGAACATCCACTGTCTAGAAACCATTCTGAGCTCCGAACTTGATGGATTCTAGATTTCTTCAATTAAAGCGATAATATGATTGGTACCCAATCCTACTTGGGTCCAGACAGGATTAGTCCTTGCGGGACCTACACTTGTATAACCTTGAATTGTTTGGGTCTGTGTGTGTCCTGAAATGTGTGTGCATTAAGTGGTGAAGGTGTTTTTGGGCGATGTGTGTGATAGTGAGTGTATGCATGTTGTTTAGGTTTTTGGTTTCTGTTGGGTAGCATATACCTCTCCTGGACAGGCATACAATTATAGTACCAGTTGGGTTTTACTTCTCGAGTTGCTTGACCAGTGGGCTTATGTTTATTTCTGAACTTTTGTCCCGGTCTAGCTTTCTCTATTTGCTCAACATAACCGATACCATTGTGTGATGCCCTTTCCTTGATGAGTATTGGCTTAACAGGTTCCTTAACCAACTCACTTGGTTCATATACTATGCTTGATCTTACAAAATTCATTGTTTGAATCTTGTTCTTTTCTAGACACATTTGAGATTTGATGCCAGATGAGTTACTATCATTGTTAGAGTAGCCTATACCGGTAAGATCACCAGCAAGCCTTATTGACTCAAGCATCTCATCTTTTCTGGCAGTAGATGCGTTTCATGTGCGAACCAGCTTAATGAGTTTCTGGTGTGCACATGTAGCTTCATCCCTTTCTTTCTCGAGTCGACTTACTTTTTCCCTTAAGCCTTTCAACTTCTTTGATTGTTCACAATCAAGTTTGTTATTTTGTTGTTCCGTTGGGATTGATTGTTCGGTCTTATAATTCTCGAAGGATTCATACAACATCTGATACTCATTAATCATGTCCTGCACTGCGTTGGTGAGTTCATTATGTGTAAATTCAGAGAGATTAGAATCAGTTATCTCACAGTCATCGTTGGCCATTAAATAGTGAACTTCATCTTCACTTTCACTGGATGAGCTGGTAGATTTTTCTTCTGATTCTGAATCAGCCCATTTGCTCTTGTTTTCTTCAGCCACAAGTACTTTCTGATCTCTGTCCCTTCTGGATGATCTTCTTTTTTCTTTTGACTTTCTATAGTCTTTGGATCCCCTCTTTTGATCATCTTTCTTTGGCTTAGGACAGTCCGCAATAAAATGTCCTGGTTGAAGACGGTTGAAGCAGACACGGTCATCCTCATCTGATCTATTTTTGAAGTTCTGCTTCCTTGGATAAGATTGATAGGTCGTTTGATTCTTCTTTATAAATTTTCCAAATTTTTTGACGAACAGCACCATTGCATCATTGCACATTTGTTCGGGAGTCATCTCTGTTGTGGTAGAGAGAGACTCTGATGCAGTCAAAGCTTTGGTTGGTTGACTGGTGCTGGGTTCATCTTCAATCTGAATGCTTAGTTCAAACTCATATGCTTTTAAGTCAGCAAATAAATCATGTAGATCTATCTTGTTTAAGTCTTTGGATTCTCTCATGGCAATCGTTTTTACATCACATTCTCTTGGGAGACCTCTCATGACCTTTATGGTGACTTCCCTGTTGGATAGATCCTTACCAAGGCTATTGAGTTCATTTATGATTCCAACTACTCTTTCATCATATTCACTGAGAGTTTCTCCGGACATCATTTTGATGTTTTTGAACTTCTGTAGGGCGATAGTGTGCTTGTTTTCCTTGGTTTGATCATTTCCTTCGCATAGCTGAGCAATCTTTTCCCAGATGTCTTTAGCAGTGGGACACATCTTGATCTTGTTGAACATGTTTTTGTCCAATGTTTTGAACAATATGTCTTTGGACACATTGTCCAGATTTGCTTTTTTCTTTTCTTCATTTGTCCAGGAAGCTCTGTCCTTCTCGACCATCTGAGGTTCACCACCAGTAATGGTAGCTGCTGTATTGATCTTTATGATCTTCATTGGTCCATCAGTGATGACAAACCACATGTCATCGTCTTCGGCACTCAGATGTGCTTGCATACGAATTCTCCAGTCATCGTATTCATCCTTCTTGAACATGGGAATCTTGCTGAATGAGGCCGTCAGTTTTTAGTAATTCTCAAGATTGAGAAGACCTAAGCTCTGATACCACTTGTTAGGATCGGGGTAGTGTTTAGAAGGGGGGAGTTGAATAAACACTAGATTCAATTTCGATTTTACTTGGTTTACTGCAGACTATTAGGTACTGCAGTAGCTTCTCAATATATTGCCAGTCAGCAGACACTGATTATAGTGCGGAAGACGTCTGCTGAACTTGTGAGTAGTAATAACTGAATGGTAAATTGCAGTAAGTAAATGACACAAATATTGTTTCTGGAAGTTCGAAGCACAACGCTTCTACGCCTCCCCTTCTTCCTTTGCAGGAAGGTTACACTAGAAAACTTTGGTTTACACTTTATAGTATACAACCTACTTAGGCACTCACACAGCTTGGCCTAAACTCCTAGCAATCACAACTATCTAAGTTGTTTACAATGTATTCTGTAACACTCACACTAGATATGAAACTATTTTGATTCGAGTGTTCTTTGAGCAGCAGACTCAGTTGTAATTGATCTTTCAAGATTTCAGTAGTGGTTCTCTTCTGCTCTTGCTGAAACTTTAGAGTATATCAATGAAATGATTGGCTTTGACGTTTGATGTTTTTCTTGTGTTTGATCAGATGGTTTGGCTAACATCTTCATTCTTTACTTGGATGTATTTATAGACTCAGTGGTCTAACGACATCTTTTCTATATTTAGAAGAGATCAATTTCCTGTCTTCATTCCAAATTCTGATTTTCTTCTTTCCTATTTTGTTATTCAACGGCTCTTTTATTCAGACACTAATGTGGAGGAGATATAGCAAGGTGCGGCTCTGTTGTACCTTTGTCAGAATAGGTTGTACTTGTTTTGTCTTGTTGCTTTGTGCACTTTCTGGATAGTTAGACGTCTGTTGATTTTCTTCTAAATGATCGTTCATTCTTCTGTACTCAGTAGATGTCTCCGTTCATTAGATGTCCATCCAGTAGATGTGCGTTCAGTAGATGTATGTCCAGTAGATGTCCGTCCAGTAGATGTTCGTCCGGTAGATGTCTGTCCAGTAGATGTCTGTCCAGTAGATGTCCATCCGATAGATGTCTTGTAATCACCAAAACTTAGAAATGTTTTCCCAACACAGACCTAGCCCTCCAATTTGGATACAAACGACAGATGCTAAAAGAGACAAAAGAAGTATTCAAGGCGTTAGGTAAGCTTCCAGATTTAACCGAAGACGACCAAGTAATTACAGCTGAAATGCTAGTAAAGGGGCCAAAAATATTGGCTTTATTCTTCAGCTTGCCGGACTCAGCAAAAACAAAGTTGGTGTCTAGGTTGTTGACATCAGTTTAGTTATTCCTTAACCATACATAAAGTACCGAATGGTAAATCAATGTTAGTGAGCGTGTGTATGCCTATGTACACACACACTATTTTGTATACATTCTCTATCTCGTTTAAGTTGGTGCGGTGTTTTATATGACGGTGGATGTAGCTACGTGTTTTTGGGTTCAGAAGTGCCTTCTTGTATGTATGCTGTGAAGTGAATATAAAAAAGTTGTATTTTGTGATGCATTATTTAACGATTTTTGACTCAAAATACATTTTAAAAGGAAAAAACAAATTAATGGAGTTGTGAATGTTGGACCCATGTCAGCATGTCAATTGATAATTGATCGTACATACTATGATAGACCCAACTAAAATCAAACAAGTTATTAATGTTTCAACTCTGTAATATGTAAAATATTTGGGGATGCAAATTCGTAGCAAAAATGGCTCATGAACAGTACGCGAAAGTTCATATTATGCTACTGTAATGTCTGGAATGAAAGTTTGTGTATGTTTCTCATGTTCTTCGTACTTTACTGATTTATTTATCTTCTGCAAAGTAATTCATAATTTATTTTTGACATCAAAAGCTTTTAGTTTCTGCAGTTATTCAAACATGTCATCAAATATTAAAATCTAAAACGGAATCACACCAAAAAATTAAGAATACATAACTGAATTTACACAAAGTAGAGACAAAACATGCTTCAACAAACACAACCTAGCATTATATATAACTGAATTCACACAAAGTAGATACAAAACATGTTTCGGCAAACACAACCTAGCAGCACAAAGCATGTACATTTGCTGGCCCTTTCTTTCACACATTGCTTTCAAAATACACAAAACACGACATTACCCCTGCCACTAGTTGCATAACCATAGACTACTTTCATTATTATAATTGTCAAAATATGAGTTACTACTTCTATAAACCAAGACATGTTGCATACCTAGATATTGCATTACATTCTCCTCCCGTGGCAGAGTCTTATATGAGTAGCCACATGGTGGAAACTTGGCATTCACATCCTCACACACACGACGTTTGTAATTCCCTTTGTCGCCGAAGAAACCTGATCGTTTGTTACTCTTCTCGGGTTTAACATCAACAAATGTGATCTTTTGTTTACGTGTCGATGCATTGCTCTCCATGAAACCATTGCAACGATTGTTATCGCTCTCATTGTCCGACGAAATGATAGTTATTTCGACCACTACATTTTTCTTTCGCGTCTCGACAACCACGTCGTTACTACTGACTGACTCTTTACATTCACCGTGTGACATTGTTTCTATGTGTTTCTTCTATATAGCCCTTTCGACAATGAAGTTGTGCACCAACTAAAGTTTTGCACAATACGTATATATACATGAATTTTAATGGCATTAAACACGTTTCAACAACCAACATTTAATCATTTTCAATTTGTTGAATTTAGAATGATTACATTTTATTTCAGAGTGACATGATGCATGCATTTACTGAAGAAATAATGCAGAATAACAATTGCTTCAAGTTCAAGAGCATTTCTAATTAATGTGAAAGCTTCATTTACTATTAATCCAGTGCAGCCAAAAAATTTCAATCAATCACTACTGTACAATGCCGTCGCCCAGAAGGCATTTACTTCAACTACCACCAAATATTTTGAACATTGTTTAATACTTCTCCTTCTTTCCTATTATTTCCACCTCAAATCACAGTGCAAGTCTCAATGGCGAAAAATCTGACCAAAGAAGTGTAGTAAAATATGCATCAAAGAAATCGACGGTAATTTAACAAATTCTAAATCTCAGTTAATTAATAAAATAATTCAAAAAAATCACAAATGAAAACAATGTATTTCTCGATCTCTTTCGTTTTTTTCTCGGAAAAGTTTTGCCGTCCGGAACTGTGGGCGTTGCAGACATGAGCTTTTGAAGATGCTTGCTTGAACCACCCAAGTACCACATCGATACAGTTTATGTTCTCGTTGTTTCAAATTTCTTATTTTGTTGATAATGGATTCTGTTGATCTGTGTGGAACATCGATCGAAATTTGGGGAAATAAAATTTGATATATTTTCAAATCCTAGGGGTATTTTAGGCAATACACCTGATTAGACAGTATTATCAAACCTTTCAAAATCAAATCAAACACATCATAATTATAAACCTTTGTACTAATTTTATAAGAAATATAAAATTAATCATTCAAATTTATCAAATACTTATCCTATCCCACACTTCAAACGGTACCATAGAATATATCAGTAAAAACAATAACAAATCTATCTAAGTACGGGCTAAATTCATCAATGCCATAAATGCAGCAGGTGCATTAGTCAAACCAAAGGACATTATTAAAATTCATAGTGATCATACCTGGTTTTGAAAGCTGTTTTCGGAATATCATAACAATTTTCAACTGATGAAAACTTATCTCAGATCAATATTCAACAAGACTGTAGCATCGTGCAATTGATCAAATAAATCATCTATTCTGAGCAGCGGATATTTATTCTTTATAGTCATTCGATTCAACTGTCGATAATCTATGCATAACCTCAAAGTACCATAATTCTTTTTAACAAATAACACCGGTGCTCCACATGGTAAAACACTCGGTTTAATGAAACCTTTATCAAGTAGTTCTTGTAATTGAGTTTTTAATTCTTTTTTATTCAACAGGTGCCATTCTATAAGGATAAATAGAAAATGGTGAAGTACCTCCTTGTACTTCAATGGTAAACTCGCTGTCCCTATCTGGTGGTAATCCCGGTAAATCACATGGAAATACATCTGGATATTCTCTAACCATTTGAATATCTTCAAGTTTCAAACCACATAATCTACTATCTATAATGTGAGCTAAATATGCTTCACAGCTACCCTTCACCAATCTGATGCCAAAGATGCAGTTATTACACATGTAGGCAAGATTTTTCTTTCTCCTTTAAATACTATCTATGCCTGGTCAGGAAGTTGCAGTATTATTCTATGGTAAACAATCCAACATAGCATGGTATTCAGTTAACCAATCCATACCAGAATAACGGCATAACCGAGAAAGTAGCATGCATTTCAGTATCCTCGATCAAGATTTTCCAATTATGATGCACAATATTTACAACAATCATGCTTCCTGGGGTTTGAAGAAATAAATCGTAACCCAATGATTCCGGTGTATCATGAAAATGCGTCACGAATGGTTGTGATATGAATGAAAGTGTTGCACCAGATCAAATAAAACATAAACTTTTGTACCAAAAATGGATAAATTGCAGGTAATAACAGCTGGTGCTGCATTTGTTTTTTTTTGTGTCATAGCAAAAACACGGGTCTGATTATTGGCTTTACTTTCCCCTGTATTGTTACCTCTGTCCATACCAAATCTTAATCGACCTCTACCTCTATTAGGAGTAAAACCACTGGATCTAGTTTGTTCTACTTTAGGTTCTTCACGCTATTTTGAACAATTCCTTGCTATATGGCCAGGTTCTCCACATCTAAAGCATTTTCCTGTCAGCAGTATGCATTCCCCATAATGATTTCTCCCACAATGCACACAAGTCATAACTGATGGATTAGGACCCAATCCCTTACTAGTTGATGATGCACCACTGAAACTGGCGCCTTTAGAAATATTGGGGAAACGCTTTTGTGTAGGTACGACAAATCCTTTTTATTTCCAAATCCACCAACTCCATCATTTTGTCTAATTTTTCATATCATTTAACAAGACATTTACTATAATTTACAAGGCATAGACGTATATATGCCACAAAAATAAACAAGGTTGTACCTCTCATAACCCAACCAAAAACCTATGCAGTATATACAAATGATAATCTAAGGAAAAAGGACTAGAGTCAGACGACCGACCTTGGATCCATACTTCAAAAACTTGTAGGAAACACTTTGTAGAGTCATCTTCTATCTACATCAACTGAAAAATAATTTGCATTTAGTGAGTTGTATTCTCAATGAGTATATTCAAACAACATGTTAATTAACTTCACGTAAGAACATGATTGATAACAAAGTCACACATACAATTTATATTAGTGACATAACATATAAATGCATGTGTCTTGTCATTTTCTTTTACTGTTATGGACCAACTAATACCAAGAGCGATTCGTGATCACGAATATGGCCATGCCACTCTGCACTGTATATCCCATGAGTTCAATGAACTCAGGATCCGTATTCTGTAATTCCGTAATTTTGTAACACTTGGTTCATGGTCATTTAGTGGCCATAACAGAATCCATTAATCTCTTATGAATGCATATTCCATAATCATGTAAAAATCATCATAACAACACCAATAGAGTAATAACTCAAGTCCGTAGAATCACTTAACATCAATATTTCACATTGAAAGCACATAAAACATCTAATCATAAAAACACATAAATCACCAAGTCCGTTCATTCATGAAACACAAATCATCCACCCACATAACCATGTTATAAGATTATACTCACAAGTTGTTGTGCATACCTAGATGATTTTGCCTACTTTGTCTTATTTGCGCTCTTGTTTAGGTTTTGACCTGTAAACATATTAAATTACATAACCAAGTTCAATATCATTTATTTAACATTAACTATGCATGCTAGTTATGATGTAGCTCCATTAGAGAATCCTAAATGGTTGTGCAGTTGTGGCTATCATAGTCACTAGTTTATCAAAATTCCAGCCCTGACAGCATGGGGTATTTTAACCGTAACTTTTTATAGATATATTATTTTTGGGCGATTTTAGTGGAAATGGATAGCCAACTCAAATATGTACACCGTTTATGTTTTAAGCATTTCAAAAATCTCACGATAAATGGGTCAAAACAGAGCAAAATAGTAGGATATGGTTGTTGAAACTGTAACAGAACACCAACCTAATTAATATCTTTTTATCATTCTATAATGGAGCCTGTCATCATTAATAATTATTATTTCTTGATATCTGAATTCACAAAGACATAGTATTACCAAATTTTTTTCCTATTTTGATACAATTTAATCTACTACTTACTATATATACTTATTACTTACTATATAACATCTTAGTACTAAAAACATAGTTCATAAAATAGTGCAGATTAAGATTTCAAATTTGTAATCTCATCATTAAACCAAATTTCATTGTGAATCAACTCGATACCTTCATCATAAGCTACTAAATATTATTTCTTGCTTCACCTTCTTATCTCTACATTTTACCTTTAATCAACAACGATGAAATAGAGAACGAGACCCACCTCAATAGTAGTTGGCAACAATAAATTTGATTTTATAACAAGTTTTAAGCACTATTATTCGATGGTAGCTTAAACTTGAAGAAATAAAGGAAAGATAATCCAAGAAAAGCCGAAGTACGAGGTCATATAACTCATGTCCAGCATCTAATAATTCATATGTGATGTGTCAGAATTCTTAGTCAATAATTAAGTAAGTTTAAAAAATCTACATTAAGTTCCAAGTAATGATAGCAAATTCCTCACGTAAAAGACTTCTTAATTTGCATGATAAAATGTATCTGTTTAGAATTTTATTGCTCGACACATAATTATATATCTAATGTAATCATACATTCTCAATTTGCATTAAAAGCTTAGTTTACATATTACACATGTATGTGCTTCCCTTGTCCACTTTTAGTCAATTTAATGGTGTTCATGTCGGTCAAGTAAGATGATAATGATTGTAGCGTGATCACTATTATTTTAAACAGTATTTTTCAGTGTAGCGATTGTGTATCGCAAGTGCACGATGTCAAGTTTTAGTATAATGATATGAAAAGTATGAGTGTCGAACCCACGAGGACTAGGAAATAATTAACAAACTCAATTAATTTAACTATATTTAGTCTACGATAACTGATTGTGATTAATTAACTAAATTGACTGATTAACTCAATAATCAACCCAAACAAACAGTAGTGAATAAGATTAAGAATCAATAGAGACAATTATCAAGACTTTCGGTTCACTAGTGTAATCCCCCATAATTCGCCTATTAGTTAAGAATTGATTTCAAAAGTTCTAAAGGGACAAGTTTTCCTAATTCACTTGTTATATCTTGGTCCGGCTATAACAAATCTAATACTAAAGTTACAACAAGTCACTCTCGCATCCTTATTGATCAATTAATATTGTATGTCGATCTATGAAAACTTCTAGCCTTCGATTACTAGATATCTATAGTAATCACACGTGTATTTGACTTCATCTCTCGATATCAGTCTGAAATCCACGACATAAATTATTATATCATATTGCAATTTATCTCTCGATCTCAACTACAATTAATTATTATTCAAGGATGGCCAAACCCTCAAAAGCATGAAGAACAATAATCTATGCACTTAGAAATATAAGAATCAATCAAAAACATTAAAATTGAATTATGGGTTCATACAAAGGATCCCCTTAGTCTTGACAACAAACCTAGCCAACAATGTCCATCAAATAACAATACATAAACTTGTTTTGCAACATTCTAAACATCAAAATCTAATGAAGATATAGAACTAGAGTTAGAAATACGGAAACAACGAGAGGCGTTGACGCCTTGCGTTGTTCTGTCGTCCTGTCTCTTACGATGCGTCTTCTCTTCAATGGTTTAATGGAGTATGGATGGTTAGGGAAGATGAAGAGTGATGGTAACTGAGTATGTAGGGTTGAATATGAGCCAAAAGGTCCAAAAAATGTCCAAGATAATCCATATTTATAGTAGGAGGAATTTCACCAAACTTGGACACAAAATAACCGATTTGGAAATAAAATCCCAAAATTTTTGAGTCCTCGCAATCGATCGCTTCGTGAGTGGCGATCGATCTATTCACTATTCTGGACAAAGGATATCGATCTCCTAAATAATGCGATCGATCTCAAAAGGCTACTGGTCCAAGGCGATCGATCGCTTCAATGATGCAATCGATCGCTTCCTCTGAATTTCAACAAATTGCGATTTCGTCCCTTCTTTTCCGTGTTTGCTCGGTTTGGTCATTTTTCATCATTTTAAGCTTAATTCCTCCACTTTTATGCATTTGGACCTAGATTCCTGAAATATACAAATATATACCAAAACGCGTAATATTTTATCACCACAAAAAAACGCCCATAATCTTATATCAAATTAAGTGTAAAAATCACACTTATCAACTCCCCCAAATTTAAACTTGATCGTCACGAGCAAGAAATAAGATCAAAAAGTCGAGTTCAAATTGAAGATTCAAATAAACCAATTTGCAGTCAATCATGTAGGTCAGACATCTCACTTACAGACGAACAAGAGTCAATCAGAAAGTTTAACAAATCGTGTTTTCTCCTAAATCAAGCAACATGTCTCCAAATCAGAATATGTGTGTGCACTATTGTCACTTTCAAGTTTCATACAATTTTTATAGATCCAATCATGCTATTCAATGAAAGATAGGATTATCCTTGAGCACCCCATAGTCCTATTTTCAAACACTTCTCCACTAATGTAGTCACTCGTTCAACTTGGATCAATAGGACTTTTTAAGCTTGTAATGTTAAACATAGGTGTTGGCTTCAAAGAAAAGACAGGATAGCAAAAAGAAGAGTATAAGCATGCAATGTTCATATTTTTAGCACAAAATTGAGCTTCTCTTCTTTTTCTTCTAGCCTTGGCCACTTTGGGTCTTATTTAGTCACTTTTTTCACAAGGCTTTATCTATCTTTTTCTTTTCTCATTCATCAATTTTTTCAACAATGAGCTCATCCAAATATAGCAATTCATGTGCATATAATGAGAATCATTATACTCCCTTTATGTAAGAATAAAAATATTCAAAGGCTCATAAAGGTGGGTATAATGAGTTGCCAAAAAAAATTTGAATGGGGCTAATAGTATGTTAAACATACACCATTCTTTTTCAAATAGGCTCAAAAGTGGATACTAAGGATTGATGTAAACATGGTAAGCTTGAAAGGCTCAGACGGTCCGAAGATCGCCTAGATCATCTCCTAATCAAGTTCATGACTATAAAATTTCGCCTTGAAGTGTCATTGTCAAATAAGTTCTAAGGTACTCTAAGATGCTCAAGAACAATTCATCAAGTTCACAAAAATTTTCACTACTACAAGTGCAATTCACAAGATTATGACTCAAATGTGCTCAATATATTCATCATCTTTGACATGCTACTCAAAACAAGATATTCACAAACAAGTCTTACAATCATCAAAACTTAAGTTGACATGCATAGTGAGATTAATATCATCATGGAATAGAGACCACTATAATGATTCATTCTTATCTTAATTGAACTCATTTTCAAGATTTTTTTTTTTTTTGTGCTCAAGAAACGATCCAAATCCAAACAAGAAGCATGACACATTAAACTTAATTCATGCATTGTCCTCAATGTAATAAGCATGGAAAATAAGACAAAACAGTTACTGAAACGATCGTGAGTGATCGTTGGGCAATTCCTCGTCAGCTCATGGGGCAAAGTGTTGGGACACGACATCAAGCAAAAAAGTCTCTTACCAAAATCAAAACAAAAGCAAAAACAAACCAAAACAAACTAAAACAAAGTTAAGGGATGAAAAAAGTTCTTGATTTATAGTCCCAAGCTGGACTTTTTACCATGTAGCTCAAGTGCCGCAAGGGCCAGTGGGGGACGATTTCCCGTCCGTCATGTGGTAATGTCGTAACCACTTCTCTTTCACTGTGAACAATGCTCCTTCGTAATCTCTTAAGTTGACTGTGTCGAATGGTAGAACATCGACAACTTTGAACGGTCCAGCCCATAGCGAGTCCGCCTTCCATGGAAAAAGTCTCATTTTTTTCCTATTCATTTGCACCAAATCACCCTCACGGAATTTGCCTCCTTTTTGATGGCCATTCGATGGGACCTCCACCTTCTTCTCGCTCTTAACCTGCATCGCATCAACAGATAATGTATCAATTATATTGATATTAAAACATAGGTGCTCAGTGCGTATAGTATTCAAAGCTTTGAACATATCATAAACCATTTGTTCCCCCTACTCAAAGGATCAACTTCCATTCTTGGACATCAATCAAATGCCCTTCCAGTTGCTAGGAATGGTCTTCCTAGAATCAAAGGCATGTCTGCGTCTTCCTTTATGTCCAACACGATAAAATCCACCGGGATGGTGAATTTATCAACCTTGACTGGTACATCCTCAACTATCCATGAGGGTACTTGATGGACTTATCCGCCATCTGAAGTGACACATTGATTGGTTTGAGCTCTCCTAAGCCCAGCTTCCTGTACACAAACAAAGGCATTAAATTGAAACTTGACCCCAAATCACATAAAGATTTATTAAAAGAAGTAGAGTTGATCATGCAAGGTATAGTGAAACTCCCTGGATCCTTTAACTTTGGAGGTGAATCATTTTGAATGACAGCAGAACACTCCTCAGTTAAGTTTATCATCTCATGCTCTCCCAATTTTCGCTTTTTTGACAGAATCTCCTTCAAAAACTTAGCATAATTCAGCATGTGTCGTATAGCATCAATGAAAGGAATCTCAATGTGGAGATTCTTTATCAAGTCTAAAAACTTAGCAAATTTGGCATCTATCTTTGCTCTCTTATATACAGCGGGGAATGGGAGAGGGATATCTACCTTAGCAGGTGTGATGGGTGTAGGGGTCTTAGTAGACTTACCTTTGTCACGAGTTTGTTCCTCTTCTTGTTTGATGTCCGCCTGACCTTTTAACTCAACGTGTGCATCCTTCTTCTCAGCGACCTCCTTTCCGCTCCTCAATGTGATTGCATGGACTTACTCCCTAGGGTTCGTCTCAGTGTGACTAGGCAGTGCTCCTTGTGCTCGTCCGGCTAGGATTTCGCTAACTGTCCCACTTGGACTTCCAAGTTCTTTATCGACGCCTTGTGATTGTTCATCCTTGTTTCAGCTGATGATATGAACTTCGTTAGCAGCTCCTCCATGCTTGGCTTTGGTGCATACCCCGGTGGTGGTTGGGTATAGTTACTCGGTCCTGTATTGTACGTATTCGAGTAGGGGTAAGTCGGTGGTGGTCGGTTCCCTACAAAGTTAACAGCTTAATTAGTTGTAACGAAAGGGTTACCTACTTGGCATTCCGTGCTCGGATGTCCTCATTGGCAAAGCTCGTATGTAACAGTTTGAACTTGCATTGTATGCATGCTCAAACTATCAATCTTCTTATTCAGTGCTTCCAATTGGGCAACTAGGGCAGTGACTTCACTCACTTGATGCAATCCGGCTTGCTTCTTTGGCACGTTCCTTTCGGACTGCCATTGACAGCTATTAGCAGCCATCTCATCCAACAGCGTATAAGCCTCATCGGGCGTATTCCTCGTCACAATACCTCCTGATGCTGCATCAATCATAGAACGGTTATCAGCAAATAAACCATTATAAAACATTTGTACCTGCAGCCAGATAGGGAGGCCATGATGTGGGCATCTCCGCAGTAGATCCTTGAAGCGCTCGCATGCTTCATACAATGTCTCGGGATCGTATTGGGCAAAAGTTGTGTTATCATTGCGCATCTTGGCCGTCTTAGATGGTAGAAAGAACTTTGACAAGAACAATTGTGCCATCCCATCCCACGTAGTAATAGAACCTGCAGGCAACGATTGTACAAAGATTTAGCTTTATCACGTAAAGAGAAGGAAAACAAACGTAACCTGATGGCGTCGTCAGTAACGCCATTATGTTTAAAGGTATCACAAATCTCCAAGAAGTTGGAGATGTGGGCGTTGGGATCATAGCTACTCCCCCAAACTGGACCGAATGTTGGATCATCTGTATGATAACATGCTTGATCTCAACATTGTTAGCCTGTATGGTTGGTCTCGCGATACTAGACAGTGATCCGTGGAATGAAGGGTGTGCGTAGTCCTGAGTGATCTTGCAACTGGTGGTGCTGGAACCTCCTCGTTATTAGCCATTAGTGCTAATGCTTGCCTTAGCCTCTTTTGACAAGTGCGTTCGATCTCGGGGTCAAAAGGCTCAAGTGTAAGCTTGCTACTCCTTAGCATGCACCAAAGGATAACAACCTACAAGGATTCACACAAGAACAAAAACAGTAGAAGAGTAGAGAAAAGGGAAAAAATCGAAAATAAAAACAAATAAATGACTAAACTACAGTCAACTAATCTCGTTTGACATTATAAAAACTAGTCCATGGCAACAGCGCCAAAAACTTGATCGCTATTATTTTAAACAATATTTTCCAGTCTAGCTATTGTGTACCACAAGTGCATGGTGTCAAGTTTTAGTATAATGATATGAAAAGTATGAGTGTAGAACCCACAAGGACTAGGAAATAATTACCAAACTCAATTAATTTAACTATATATAGTCTACGGTAACTGATTGCAATTAATTAACTAAAAAAATTGACTGATTAACTCAATAATCAACCCAAACAAACAGTAGTGAATAAGATTAAGAATCAGTAGAGACAATTATCAAGACTTTCGATTCACCAGTGTAATCTCCCATAATTCGCCTATTAGTTAAGAATTGATTTCAAACGTTCTAAGGTGATAGTTTTCCTAATGCACTTATTATACCTTTGTCCGGCTATAACAAATCTAATACTAACGTAACAATAAGCCACTCTCGTATCCTTATTGATCAATTAATATTGTATGTTAATCTATGAAAACTTCTAGCCTTCGATTACTAGATATCTATAGCTATCACACGTGTATTTGACTTCATCTCTCGATATCAGTCTGAAATCCACGACATAAATTACTATTTCATATTGCAATTTTATCTTTCGATCTCAACTACAATTAATTATCATTCAAGGATGGCCAAACCCTCAAAAGCATGAAGAACAATAATCTATGCACTTAGAAATATAAGAATCAATCAAAAACATTAAAATTGAATTATGGGTTCATACAAAGGACCCCATTAGTCTTGACAACAACCCTAGCCAACAATCTCCATCAAATAAAAATGCATAAACTTGTTTTGCAACATTCTAAACATCAAAATCTAATGAAAATATAGAACTATAGTTAAAAATACAGAAATAACGAGAGGCGTCACACTCCTTGCGTTGCTCCGTCGTCCCGTCTCTTCCGACGCATATTCTCTTCAATGGTTAATGGAGTATGGATGGTTGGGGAAGATGAAGAGTGATGGTGGATGAGTATGTAGGGTTGAATATGAGCCAAAAGGTCCCAAAAACGTCCAAGGCAATCCATATTTATAGTAGGAGGAGTTTCACCAAACTTGGACACAAAATAACTAATTTGGAAATAAAATCCCAAAACTTTTCGAGTCCTGGCAATCGATCACTTCACTATTCTGACAAAGGATATCGATCTCCTAAATAATGCTATCGATCTCCAAAAGCTACTGGTCCGAGGCGATCGATCGCGTCAATTATGCGATCGCTTCCTCTGAATTTTAGCAAATTGCGATTTCGTCACTTCTTTTCATTGTTTGCTCGGTTTGGTTATTTTTCATCATTTTAAGCTTATTTCCTCCACTTTTATGCATTTGGACCTAGATTCTTGAAATATACAAATATATACCAAAACGCGTAATATTTTCCATGAATCACTAGAAAAACGCCCCTAAACTTATATCAAATTAAGTGTAAAAATCACAATTATCATGGCGTTGATATACGTTATTTTCACTTCATAAAATCAACTTTTAGTGTTTCTTATTAATTTACTTATTTACACTTTTATTCACTACTTCCGATTATAAGAAATTTCAAAATTGGTTTATGCATTCTAGTTGTACCACAAGATAAGCAATCATGCTTATGATCGATGTAATATATACCATGATGTTTATGCATGATCATATACATTTCGGGTCATGACAGGATAAGATTCTCACACGAAGCCCCTCCGACGATCAAGTTAATACAGGAAAAGGGAACAAAAATCTCAAAGGAAAAATGATAAAAAATCTATATATTCAATATATCCTGCTAAATACAAACCCGAAGCTATATATATTCCCCGAGATGGTGGGAGAAAAACTTGTAACGGCCTACAGGATTTGGAGGGTGTTGGGAAAACATTTCTAAGTTTTGGTGATTACAAACATCTACTGGATGGACATTTACCGGATATAGATATCTACTGGATGGACATCTACCGGATGGAGATCTACCGGATGGACATCTACTGGATAGACATCTACTGGATGGACATCTACCGGATATAGACATCTACTGGATGGACATCGACCGGATGAACATCTACCGGATGGACATCTACTGGATAGACATCTACTGATGGACATCTACCGGATATAGACATCTACTGGATGGACATCTACCGGATACAAACATCTACCGGATGGACATCTACCGTATGGACATCTACAGGATGGACATCTACTGGATGAACATCTACCGGATAGACATCTACCGGATGGACAACTACTGGACAGACATCTACCGGATAGTCATCTATTGAACAAAGACATCTACTTAGTACAGAAGAATGAACGATCATTTGAAAGAAGAAAACCAGCAGACAGACTAACTATCCAGTAAGAGCACAAAGCAACAAGACACAACAAGTACAACCTATTCTGACAAAGGTACAACAGAGCGCCACAACTTGCTATATCTCCGCCATCATTAGCGTCAGAATAAAAGAGCTGTTGCTTAACAAAATAGGAAAGAAGACAAACAGAATTTGGAATGAAGACAAAAAATTGATCTCTTCCTAATATAGAAAAGTTGCCGTTAGACCACTGAGTCTATAAATACGTCCAAGTGAAGAATGAAGAGGTTAGCTGAACCATCTGATCAAACAAAAGAAACATCAAACGTCAAAGCAAATCATTTCATTGATATATTCTAAAGTTTCTGCCACTACTGAAATCCTGAAAGATCAATTACAACTGAGTCTGTTGCTCAAGGAACACTTGAAAGCAAAATAGTTTCATATCTAGTGTGAGTGTTACAGAATACATTGTAAACAACTTAGAAAGTTGTGATTGCTAGGAGTGTAGGCCAAGCTGTGTGAGTGCCTAAGTAGGTTGTATACTGTAAAGTGTAAACCAAAGTCTTCTAGTGTAACTTTCCTGCAAAGGAAGAAGGGGAGACGTAGAAGCGCTGTGCTTCGAACTTCCAGAAACAATATTTGTGTAATTTACTTACTGCAATTTACCATTCAGTTATTACCACTCACAAGTCCAGCAGACGTCTTCCGCACTATAATCAGTGTCTGCTGACTTGCAATATATTGAGAAGCTACTGCAGTACCTAATAGTCTGCAGTAAACCAAGTAAAATCGAAATTGAATCTAGTGTTTATTCAACCCCCTTTCTAAAACTACCCCGATCCTAACAATTGGTATCCGAGCCAAGGTCGTGTGTTCGATTCCCATGAGTTGCAGAGAGTGCAATTATTGGGGGAGGGATTATTGGGGTTCAACAATTGCCTCTGCTTTGTGATCGATTGAACACGTGGCGCTTGTGCTAGTGTATGGTTGAAAAGATTGATGTTGAAAGCCATCAGCAGCCTTCGTCTGTTTTTCGTCTAAATAAAGCTTTGTATGGTCTAAAGCAAGCTCCCCGTGCATGGTACGAAACTCTGTCAAAATATTGACTGAGCATAACTTTACCATTGGCACGGTGGACAAGGCCCTATTCAAATTCACAAAGGGTGACCATACTCTGCTAGTTCAAATTTATGTTGATGATATTATTTTCGGCAGTGCTAACTCAAAACTTTGCGAAAGATTTTCTAAAATAATGCAGGATCAATTTGAGATGAGCATGATGGGAGAATTATCATTTTTCTTAGGATTGCAAGTCAAGCAATCCAGTGGCGGAATTCTAATAACTCAGTCAAAATATACCAAGGAACAGCTGAAGAACTATGGGATGAGTACAAGTTCAGCAGCTGCCACTCCAACGAGATCATCTGCAAAACTTGACTTGGATAATTCAAGAATACCAGTCGAAACATGTTTGCAGTCTGTATGTGCGCTCGGTTCCAAGCAAATCCCAATCAATCACACTTCACGACTGTCAAAAAGATTCTCAAATATCTGAAACACTGAGAATGTCGGTCTATGGTATCCAAGATACTCAACGTTTAATTTGATTGGATATTCAGATGCTGACTACGCAGGATGCAAAATTGATAGAAAAAATACCAGTGGATATTGTCAATTTCTCGGAGATAGATTAATCTCATGGGGTTGCAAGAAGCAGACATCCATAGCAACGTTTACTGCAGAGGCAGAGTACCTTGCTGCTGGAAGCTGCTGTGCTCAACTGCTCTGGATTCAACAACAACTGCGAGATTATGGAATTGAATCCAATGAGGCACCAATATTTTGTGATAATACGTCTGCCATAGCCATCACGTACAACCAGGTTCTTCATACTCGCACCAAGCATATTGACATCCATCATCATTTCATTAGAGATCACGTTATGAAGAAAGAGATTCGTCTAGAGTACATATCCACCGAACAACAAGCAGCAGACATCTTCACAAAACCACTATCTGACGCTAAGTTTTCCTATTTTCGAAATATTCTTGGCTTAATTGAAATAAACCCTTGATTACTATTAGTTATGTTTGATGAATTCAGGGGGAATTACTTAGTAGAAACTGCATGAATTAAGGGGGAATTTCAGTTAGAGATTTTTTTTAAAGGTATATTGAAGCTCAGCTGGTAAAATAATAGTTTGTTGCAGTAGATGCTTCCTTACCAGTAGGACTCTACATACCAGTAGATGTTACCTTACCGGTCGGACTCTACATATCAGCAGACTTTACCAAGTATGCTTTCCCAAAAATAACTTCGATAACTATCAACCTACTGGAACGTCGGAATTCAAATATAATTTTATATAAAATAAATTATTTCAATCCAGCCCAAATCTTGTCCTTTTATTTATTTTTTTAAAATTTTAAATCTTTAGATGATCGCCACATATCCATGTGTCCTCTCATCTACAGTACGACGTTATATCTACTCATTCTTTCACCGCCTTTAACATTCTCTCTTTTCTCTTACTCGTATCTTTTCCAAATTTACTGCGTTAACTTTCTCCCCAGAAACTCTTACTCTGCAGGACATCTGATTCTCTGTATCTAAACCAAAATGTCAAAGAATACCCAGCCCAGTTTCGTCACAAATGCTATTCACGTGGATTTTAATTCGATTTCCACCAACTCTGATGTAGATACCAAAGAAGTTTTTCACAAACTGGATACCTCTGGACTTCTGGTAATACTCAGTCAAGCTCCTACCTACTACAAAGAAGCTCTCAACGAATTCTTCGCCACTACCAAAGTTGTAGACGACTTAGAGGTGGCATCCATCTCTGGTCAACTTGTTACCATTACTCAACTAGACTTTGCCACCCACCTATGTCTTCCCTTTACTGGACTCACAGACTTATCCACTGTTCCAATGGATACTCGGGAAGAAATGCGCACCATCTTCTCAGACTCCGATGCTCGCCTGCAACGTCCTCCTTTTAAAAAGATTTTAATGAAGAGTCATTCTGCCAACTGGCTGATGTCATCTCCAAAGGTCTCCTATGCAAAGCTGGATCCTTTGATATCATCACCCCAGAGAAGTTTGATGTCATGAGTGCCATTATCAAAGGGGTAGATGTAAATTGGTCAGTCGTTTTGTTTTAGGTTCTTATCGGACTAGTAACATCAGGGAAGGGTCAATCGGGTTTTGCTCTTCCTCTCAGTCGCATCTTTGACGGTAAACACATTAAGGCGGGGGCTTTATCCACTCTTTATTCAGGAAGACTTGTCACTGCCAAATACCTCCAGATTCACCATCAACGGGTTGGTAGAGAAGTTGGTCTGACGAAGCGACGGACAACTCAAGTCGTAAGTGACTCTGAACAGACGATATCCGAGTCCGCTGAGTCATCACCTCCTACCCCCCCCCCCCCCCTAAAAAGACCAGGACCAGAAAAGGGGCTCCTCCTGTCCTCAAGCAGCTAGTTACTGCTACTACCTCAACTGTCGCTGATACCATCTCTACTGCAGCTCCGGCAGCAGTTACCACCACTTCTAGGGAGCCAAGTCCCGTAAATCCTTCACCAGAGGAACCAACTGCATCAGCTGCCTCTTTGGCCATGGTACTCACTGCACCAGCAGCTCCAACTGACCACTCCTCCAAAATGGTGAGCTCTCAACAAGCACCTGGCTCTATCAGCTTCCGGAAACCAAAGTCTACCTGTCCTTATTGTCATCATAAGGACACCACCACCGGAAAGGGCAAAGCAGTTATGGGACCAGTGTCCACCCCAATAGCATTTGAAATTCAAATGGTCATGGATGAAGTGGAAGCCAAGATGAAACCACAGCTTGAAATATTTGATCGATGGGTAAAGGCACGTCTAAAAAGTCGCTTTGATGACTTCACTCCCATTCTTGAACAAGCAAGGGAAGATGAGAACCTCATCCTGGCCTACCTTCAAGTCACTGACACTGAAAAGAGTTTGACGCTTCGTGGTCTCTTCCGCATGATGAATTATGCGGGAGAACTTCAAGCTCTTGTTCATTTGAGGCTCCAGCAGTTCATCATTGACTCTGGCACAGTAAATCACGATCGGGCTGTTCTAAATGCATTAGGACCCAAGCTGGATATTGCTGAGCATGCTCTTCATAATCTCCGAATATCAACAGGTCTACACTCTTGCTCTGCCTTATCAAGAGATGAAAGTCCAGCTCCTACTGACTTGGAGATAGCTCCTCCCGCCCTAGCTGATGAATCTGCAGTAGATCCTACTCTAACTGCTCCTACCCCTGACCAGCTTATCACCTCTGCTTCAGGTTCTATCAGTGATCAACCTTTACAAGTGCTGGATGTTGATCGTACCAATGTTGACACTGTCATTCAGAATGTGGTTCATCAAGTTACCATCTCCTCAGGTAATGATGAACCTAGCGAGTCCTCATCACACTTTGTTGATCACACCCAGTCCTCTGCCGCTGAGCTGGAACACGCTGCTACTGGCATGGATGCCATTGATACAGTCACACCTACTGTACCACCCACTGAAGCCACTGCTATTTTGACCACTGCTGATATTGAGGGTCCTCCTGGCGTTATCACCACAATGGCTGAGACTCAAACGGATGCTCTGGGTCAATCCTTGGCACATGATCCTCCTGAGGACTTCTTCGATTTTTCAACTCACATTCCTCTTGAAGGACCACCTAGTATTGCTGATCAAGTGGGGCATCTGTCCAACGTTATCTCTGAACTGGCCAGTGATGTCAATAAGCTAAAGCAAGAAGAACGCACTGCTAGCCTTATCCTTGGGAGCCACCAGCAGCATACCGACTCCCAATTTCAGCAAGTGTATCGAGATCTCAGTAATCTGACGACTACAGTAACCACGCTCCAAACCTTTGTTGTGGATGCTTTTGCTGATTCCTTCTCTCGGATAGGGCAGGCTCGTCTTCACATTACTCAACAAAATGAATCTCTTCATACTGCCACCTCACTGGCACTTGAAGATAAAATTGAGGATGTCAAGAAAGCACTATCCGATCAATTGACTAATATGCAGGCGGCCTTTGCTTCACAGATCTAGGATTTGAGCAACAGTCTACCAGCTGCTCCTCAAACCACTAGACGCCTACCGGAGTTCAGCACACCTGCTCTCTTGAACCAACGAGAACCGAATCCAGCTCAACGATCATCTACTACAGCTGGAGCATCAAGTCGGTCACGACCTCCCTCCCAGCAATGGTCCCACAGTCCACGACAACCTCATGCTGACACTCCCTCTTCCACCCGTGACTACTTCCAACATTGGCTAGGGAGAAAACAGTAACAATTTTTTTGTCTTTTTATGTTTAAACTATTATATGTTTATCATCAATATGCCTGATGCTTTCAATTCTTATCTATCTTTATCTGCACTCCTTTACGCATGATATGACATTTCATACTGCAACTTGCTAATTTTTCACTATAAATAGCATGCTAAGTTCTCTAACTCAACTTATCAATCATGCTACTCTTAACTGAGATTCTTACTAGTCTTGCAACCTTTTTCTGCAACACATATTCATGGGTTCATTACTTATCTAAATCAACCATTCATGGGTTGATTACTTATCTAACCCACGTCGCTAGCTCCAGCTTCTTGAACCAGTCTTGGTGTTCTCCACCAGCCTGGAATTTGAACAGCAGATGCGTGGTGCTGATGACAAAAAGGGGGAAGACAAAGAATTTTCATTGAAGACAGAGATCTTGATAAATGAACAGAGGACTACTTTGAAGATAAAGTTAGTTTTCTAGGTTTTCTTTTGTTCTAAGCCTCTCTGTATGCACTTTCTCTCCCCCTCCCTTTGTCAAAACCTCTGAAACTAGCTGGCTCGGATCATTCCATACTGGCTATGTTTCTCCATTTGGATAGATTGTAGAAATAGGTTTGCTGAAAGATTTGTAAGATGTACTATGTAATCAGAATTCATTTTATATAAAAATGATATTCCTTCATATACTCAATTTGATTACTACTTGTAATCTGCCTATCTATCTAACAAATTGCAAGTCTACGTTTGTTTTGTCTCTAAGTCTTAACAGAAGTTGCTGTTCATATAATCAAGCAAGAGTCTCCAGTGCGAAGTTTTGTCATCAACAAAAATGGGGAAATTGTTGGGAAAACATTTCTAAGTTTTGGTGATTACAAACATCTACTGGATGGACATCTACCGGATATAGACATCTACTGGATGGACATCTACCTGATGGACATCTACTGGATGGACATCTACCAGATATAGACATCTACTGGATGGACATCTACCGGATGGACATCTACTGGATAGACATCTACTGGATGGACATCTACCTGATATAGACATCTACTGGATGGACATCTAACGGATACAAACATCTACCAGATGGACATCTACCGGATGGACATCTATCGGATAGACATCTACCGGATGGACAACTAATGGACAGACATCTACCGGATAGTCATCTACTGAACAAAGACATCTACTGAGTACAGAAGAATGAACAATCATTTGAAAGAAGAAAACCAACAGACGTCTAACTATCCAATAAGAGCACAAAGCAAAAAGACAAAACAAGTACAACCTATTCTGACAAAGGTACAACAGAGCGACGCACCTTGCTATATCTCCACCACCATTAGCGTCAGAATAAAAGAGTCGTTGCTTAACAAAATAGGAAAGAAGACAATCGGAATTTGGAATGAAGATAGAAAATTGATCTCTTCCTAACATAGAAAAGTTGTTGTTAGACCACTGAGTCTATAAATACGTCCAAGTGAAGAATGAAGAGGTTAGCTGAACCATCTGATCAAACACAAGAAACATCAGACGTCAAAGCAAATCATTTCATTGATATATTTTAAAGTTTCAGCAAGAGCAGAAGAGAACCACTACTGAAATCCTGAAAGATCAATTACAACTGAGTCTGCTATGGCAGGAATCCAATTTTATTTTCCGCAGGAGAAGTGTTTGGGCCCTTGATCAAGTAAGACTAAAATGCATGGCCATGCTCGAATGAGTCGATATGTGATATCGAGCTTATTCGTTTATTCTAGTTCTACTTGGGGATCAAGAAATAAAAGATTGAATATATGAGTATGACTATTCCATGACCCGTGTTCAATCTAAACATATTGGATAAAGGGATTAAGTTACATGGTTAATATTATCGCAGTTCGTAGGTTAGTCGAGTCAATGGCATTCTTGTAATTTGGGTAGCCTTGATGTGTTGCTAGATACCGCTCATTGCTTGTAACATAAAATTAGGTTTTATGTCACTGCCAACATTGCAAGATCCTATCGGGTCACACAAAGATTAAATCGATAAAGGAAGATATAATTCATTGAATGAATTAATTAATTAAGAAGAGTCTTAATTATAAGTATTAGATATATGAATTTAATTAATATATTGATATGGGCCAATAAGGCTTTTTGAAAGCCCCTTTTAATTAAATCTTATATATATTATATTATGCTAACAAGGTTCATAATTAAGTGTTAATTTTTGAAAACCTAATAGCCTCCACAACAAAGCTCTCGGTCATCCCTCACTCTCGCCCTCCTTCACGCCGCCGCCGTGAATGTTGTGGTTTGACGGCCGCCGTTGATCGGTTTCGAACCATGAGTCTTGTTCCGGTTTAGAACGAGTCTTACAACTTGTTCTTAAACACCTTCTTCGATTTGATCGTGTGGATACCATAGAGACGAAGGTGGAAATCTTTGTTCGTGACTCGTGGTCTTGCAACGAGGATTCTGCTACAAACACGCTACAAGGGTACGATTCTCAATCGATCTCGGTATGATTACTTTGTATATGTCCTTTGGTAGGAATCCAATTTTATTTTCCGCTGCATATTGTATGATGGATTCCTAACAGTGGTATCAGAGCCGTGTACAAAGCTCATATCGGATTTATGTGATTAATTGTTTAATCATGTTTGAATCTTTTGCATGCTTTAAAACTGTTTAATTCATATATGATATGTATTAATAGATTTTGAGGGAATTATCGCAATAATTATATGTGATATAATTGACGGATCGAAGTATATGATAATTCGTGATCAAAATCGAGCCATTGGCTCACATGGAAGCTCACGGCCGCCGGTTGAAACAAGGGTCTCGGACCCTTGGCTCGAGCATGGGCCAAGCCGCCGCCGCATGTGGGCTAGGGTTTCGAACCCTAAGCCCCATCGGTTCCAAGCCGCCGCCGCACGTGAATGGGCTAGGGTTTCGAACCCTTAGCCACATTCGGTCCAAGACGGCGCCGAGATGGCTAGGGTTTCGAACCCTAGTCACATGCGTGGTTGGTTGGCCGTGGGTTTGGGCTAAGGATCCGTGACATGTGATGTCCCGAGCGTACGATAATTTCATAAAATTTATTTTACAGTTTTATTGGAATTAAATTTTAAAATTTTTAGAATTTAATTCATTAATTGTTATAGCATGTTTTATGTGTTTGTTTGAGCATGGTGTATGGTTATAGCTCTATGACCTATTAGATAGGATTTTGTGAATGTTTGTAATTTAATACGGCTCGTGCCTTCTCTATTTTTCTAAATGTTATCCCTCCCCTACGTTCCCCTCGAATGTAACTCGAGGAATTCTCTATATCATGTAATTGTTATATAGTATAGTTTATTTTATTGATGAAGATCAATGAAGATGGACCAAGGTGCCGGGAAGAGGAGGCCATTCACTAAAGGGAGCCAAAGAGGTGCTTGATGAAGTTACCTTAGGTTGACCTTTTAATATTTTCTCATTGGCTTGAGAAAATCATTAGTTGGGGCTATAACCATGTCACGTTTATCTTATGTTGATGTATGATATGCATGTTTAATGTTTTATTTAATATTGATGCTTGATATATATATATATATATATATATATGTAGATATGTATATATTCATATATGTACCAGACATATTTTCAGTATTAATAAAATCATGAGATCAATAAATCCCTCTTATAATATTAAGTTTTAGATGCCTTCCAATTAAAATACTCGTCAAGACTTCGATTGAACATATGTGGGTTTGCCAAAGCAAAGCACCGTGACAATCTTAGTAAGGCACGAAAGGATAAAAGTGATATCCGTGTTATTTTAAAATTGGGTTCGACTTAACTAGCGTTATCTCAATAGGATTGGGAACCTAGAGGCATGTGGTTGGATAATAATTCATTAGATGAATTTGAACAAAGTGTTGTTCGTCCAACTATCCAAGAATTACATGTGATGTAATTGACAAAGTGTTGTCTACCTAAATAACCGAGTCCTGGGTGATTAGCCAAAGCTAACTCAGGATTAGGTGAAATATGGATCTTGGCCCACTAAGTTTTTCGAGGGTTGATATTTTAAACAAAATAGTGGGAGTATCATTTAATATAAGACCTTATTAAATGATTAAAATCGTAAACTTATTTTGCATATTTATATTGTAGATATCCATGGCATCAAACAACGTAACTAGCACACTATCATTGCGATCGGTCCTTGAGAAGGACAAACTGAATGGGACTAATTTCCTAGACTGGTACAGGAATTTGAGGATTGTCCTCAAACAAGAGAAAAATCAATATGTCCTAGAGGAACCCTTACCTGCTGAGGAACCTCCCGTAACGGCTGCTAAAACCGATAAGGATGCTTACAAGAAGCATCAGAATGACGCACTTGATGTTGGTTGCCTTATGCTCATAAAATTTTGATGGAGGATACTTACAACCCCTTAGTGCAACCACAAGGCTGGTTGAATCCAAAAATGCAAGAAATTGTCAAGGCTGAGGTGATAAAACTACTGGATGCAAGGATTATCTACCATATATCTGATAGTGCATGGGTTAGTCCAATACATTGCGTGTCTAAGAAAGGAGGTATGGCCATTATTACAAATGAAAACAATGAATTAATACATACTAGAACAGTCGATGGTTGGAGAGTCTGCATTTATTATAGGAAGTTAAATGAAGCTACACGTAAAGACCACTTCTCCCTCCCCTTAATTGATCAAATGATAGAGAGACTTGCAGTATATGATTTTTATTGTTTTCTATATGGTTATTACAGAGTATAATCAAATAGCGATTGCACCTGAGGATCAAGAGAAAACCACCTTAACTTGTCATTATGGTACATTTGCATTTAGGAGGATGCCATTTGGATTACGTAATACATATGTTACCTTCCAAAGATGCATGATGTCTAAATTCGATGATATGGTAGAAAAAATTCTAGAGGTTTTCATGGATGATTTCTAGATGTTTGGGCATTCATTTGATTCTTTTTTTGCATAATCTTGATTTGGTTTTGACAAGGTGTGAGGAGGCAAACTTGGTATTGAATTGGGAGAAGTGTCACTTCATGGTGTAAGAAGGAATAGTCATTATACTAATTTTTCATAAGTTCATCAGATTCAATAAAACGTTCATTCTTAAAAATACTGCAAATCGCATTCGCAAATTTAAAAGAATGTTATTCTCTATCAAAATAGGAACAAAGTTTCATTAATTATGGAACAAATAAACAATTGGTCAAAACTAGTTCCAGACCAGTTTAACATTTTACATTAAATAAATATTTCAAACAAACTTTGCAACAACTCTTGCTACAATGCGTAGCCTCATGTAGGTGTCACCTTCTTAGGGCTCTCTACTCTTCTAAACATATGCAACTCTTTGCAAAGATGTAAGCACAATTGGTATCATATACCAAAGAAGTAGAACCAATAGAAACATTAATTTTAATATAAAACATACCCTTTCTAGAACGCTTCTAGTCTTGGCATTCCCTGCAATTTTGCGTCAATGATCAACAGTGAAAATATAATTGATTCTCCTTTTTAGTTGCTACTATATCCATTTTCGTCTTTTGAATTCGGGAACCATTTCTCTTCCTCTACTTTATCCTTGAATCCTTCCCACCAATTGTAGAGGATTCAACAAAAAGAACACGTTTCTCCTGTAAATCAAGGACTCATGAGTTTCCAACATTTTGACTACAAGATCAAATCTACAGGCAATTAATGAGGTATTGTCACATTCAAATTTTCCAGCTTCTCAACAAAAGATAGTTTTCTTACACTATGCTCATAGACCGAAGCCCCATCTTGCAGTTGAAATGAAAATACCTGTTTTGAAGTTGCGAGTCTCGGTAATCGCTTTCGTCCACCAAACAACATTTGCAGGTGTTGGAAAATATCAGCAGTGTGAGCAAATTTCTCATATCAATGTTGAAACTCATTTGACATTGATGCTATCATATAGCACCTAGTCTCGAGATCATCGTCCCATCACTTCACAAGTGTGATGATTTCTTCATTAGACCTATTAGGAAACCCTTCAACAAGATGTTTCCTATCAATGATATAAAGCAATTTTTCAGAAGCAAACACTACTTTTAAATTTAATAGCCAATCAGAAAATTTTGGTCAGGTTAATTTGTTTATATCGAGAATTGATGAAATTCGGATTCATGGCCATCACAATATTGAGAACAAACAGAAAATATAAGCAAATCGTTTGATAATTAATTAATTCAAAAACTATGGACTTTAGTTATTGAATGCTCCCATTAATTTTTTTGAATTCATCACCCTCGTGACAAATGAACGGAGGGCTTAGAGTCCAACTAGCTCATTAAAACCCCAGACATGGGCCCACCAGCTTCATGATAGTAAAGGTAGATCATAGTTGCATCATATGCAACCCCCAAGATATTTGTCTCACGATTGGCATAACCCTACGTGGGTAGGACACTTATGCCTTATCTCTTCAAACTAACCCATCCCACGGATGAAAATGTCATGCTCAAAAGATTCCACATGGGTGAGTAATCTAAAAGGTTAACATAACCGCACCCTTAATTAAGTGGCAGTTAAGCACATAGCTTTCCCATGTCAAATGTCCCCCACGTGGGTGAGTAATGCAATATGACACAAGTAGTGTCCCATGGCTTAACTGTTGATGGAAGACAGGAAGCAACAAACTCATTTGAGCTCCTCTTATCAGTTTGGAAAGTTTTGAATCATATTCAAAAGTGGGAATTAATAATTTTAAAATCTCATGAAGTGCTTGTTTGTTTGTTGCCGGATTCATGCAACTATGTTTTATTTATGCAACATAAATTGTACTAAAAAACATACAAACAAACTTTTATCATACATCTCATGCATAATATAAAAATGGACGATTATGAGATTTTCGTAATTGATCGACGTGAGTCATACGTGCATCACATGTTTGTCTATGGTGATGTAGATATGCAATGCAATCTTATTACATTCTTGCTTCCATTATACAAGTCTTGATTCTTGGTGCTCCATCTTCAATATCGATCTCCTACTAACTTTATTGATTCACATTTAAATCGTGCAAACAAGAGAATAGAGATACAAATCCTGGGTGTATACATCAAAAAATAGAGAGAGCATGCTCGCAGGCCCGATAACCAAAAATCACAATTATAATGAAACAATAAAAACCTAAGCATTCACATAAACACGTTGGTCAAGGCTCGTAATCATCTACTATGCAATCACATCATATGTAATTAGTCCAAATGCAAACTCAAACTCACATCCACATGCTAATGGAAATTCAAATGACACCAAAGGCATAGGAAATTCAAGTCAAATGCATATTAGTCCATGATACTTGATATGTCACTACACTTGATTTAATTCAAGTCATTTCTATGCACTACATCTTGTGCATCATGTTTCATTCCTTGCCATATATGACATAGTCATGTCATGTATGTGAGTATTAACTCTCGGTTCAACCCGAACCCGAGTCCACATCGTACCGTAATTATTCAAAATTACGCTATAATTATATGACACGTGTATAAAGTAAATCGAGGCATTACATTTCTTGAGCCCCTCAGGAGTCCCAATAATATTTAAATCATCAACATATATTGTAATGATTGCAAACTCAGTTCCAGACCTCTTAATAAAAACGCATGGACAAATAGGATCATTCATATAGCCTTGTTTCATCAAGTATTCACCAAGACGATTATACCACATGCGTCCAGCTTGTTTCAAGGCATATAACGATTTATACAATTTGATCGAGTAAAGTTCTCTAGAACCGTAGTCATGTCCCTTAGGTAATTTTAAACCTTCAGGAATTTTCATATAAATGTCATTATCAAGTGAGCCATACAAATATGCAGTAATAACATCCATAAGACGTATTTCAAGTCGTTCATTTGCTGCCAGATTAAGCAAATAACGAAAAGTTGTTGCATCCACAACAGGAGAATATGTCTCCTCATAATCAATACCAGGTCTTTGGGAAAAACCTTGTGCAACAAGTCGTGCCTTATACTGCACAATTTCATTTTTCTCATTTCGTTTTCGCACAAAGACCCATTTATAGCCAACTGATTGCACATCTTCAGGTGTGCGTATTACTCGTCCAAAAACTTTACGTTTTGCCATCGAATCCAACTCTGTTTGAATTGCATCTTTCCACCTTTCCCAATCGTTTCTAAGTCTGCATTCATCCACGGATTTTGGTTCATGATCCTCGTTCTCATTCATAATAGTAATTGTTGTAGTGTATGCAAATTTATCATCAACATTAGTTGTATATCGGTTCCATCTTTTCCCAGTCATTACATAATTTATTGAGATCTCATTATTATTAAAATTTTCAGGTACCTGAACTTCTTCTGGGAGTTTATTATTTGTCATGTCTGGAAACTCTTCAAGAGTTTTTGATTTTGAGAATTCTTCTGGATTTTCAATTTCCTCGATTTTACTATCTTCATTATTAACTTCTTTTCGTTTTTGAGGATTTTTATCCTTAGTACCGATTGGTCTACCATGTTTCATAGGCGCCTTTAATTTACTAATAATGGTAGAAGGTCCTTCAGGGACATTAATTAGAATCGGAGCATTAACAGCCGGTACATGTGACTTGGTCACACGCTTTAGGTCAGAAAAAGCATCTGGCAATTGATTCGCTAACTGTTGCAAATGAATTATCTTTTGAACTTCAAGTTCACATTGTCCCATCTTTGTGCGTTGTGGTGGAGGAATTGGAACATAAACTGCACATCCAACAATTCTAAGATGGGAAATGTTTGGTTCTTGACCAAAAACCAACTGGTGGGGAGAATATTCATGATAATTCGTTGGCCTTATGCGAATTAATGCAGCTGCATGCAAAATAGCATGTCCCCACGCAGATATTTGGAGTTTAGCTCTCATGAGCAATGGTCGTGCAATCAATTTAAGACGTTAGATAAACGATTCTGCGAGACCGTTTTGTGTATGAACATAAGCGACAGGATGTTCAACAATTATTCCAACAGACATACAGTAATCATTAAAAGATTGTGATGTAAATTCACCAGCATTATCAAGATGAATTTTCTTGATAGTATAATCTGGAAAATGTGCTCGTAACCGAATTAACTCCGCAAGTAATTTTGCAAATGCCAAGTTGCGAGTTGACAATAAGCATACATGTGACAATCTCGTTGATGCATCAATTAAAATCATAAAATATCGAAATGGTCCACAAGGTGGGTGAATAGGCCCATAAATATCTCGATGTATGCGTTCTAAAAGTGCAAGAGATTCATTTTTAATTTTCATCGGTGACGGCCTTATGATTAACATGCCTTGAGAACAAGCTGCACATGAGAATTCATTGGATTGAAGAATCTTCTGGCTCTTCAAAGAATGACCACATGAATTCTCTAAAATTCGTCTCATCATTATAGAACTGGGATGACCCAACCGATCATGCCAAATGATAAAATCATTATGATCAGTAAACTTCTGGTTTACCGTTGCATATATTTCAATTGTAGTTCTATATGTGTAGTATAATCCAAAGGAATAAGAAGGTAATTTTTCCAAAACAACTTTCTTTCCAAAGTTAATACTTGTATATACAAGTATTCATTATTATCTTCACTTTTAGTCTCAATATGATATCTATTTTTGCGAATATCTTTAAAACTCAATAAGTTTCTTTGAGACTTTGAGCAAAATAAAGCATTATCAATGCAAAATTTTGTTCCTCCAGGCAAAATTATAGTTGCTCTTCCGGAGCCTTCAATTAATTTTGCATTACCAGATATGGTACTAACATGAGCTTCTTTCATTATTAGATATGAAAAATATTTCTTATCCTTAAGTATAGAGTGTGTTGTTGCAATGTCTGCGAAACATAATTATTTGTCAATGATCATTGGAACGTCCATTTTCTTCAAAAAAATAAATTTTCAAAATGAGATTTTTCTTCTTCTTCTGTTTACGATAAATAAAATATTTTTATAATAAAAGAAATATTGACAACAAAAATTTATTATAAATATTTATTTGCAAACATAAAATGAAATATTTATTTGCAAACATAAAATGAAAATTCTTAGGTATTTCCATGACTAGTATCACCGTCAGGGTGATTGACAAAGAAATCAGCAACATCAAAAGAAGTAAAATCATTAAAACCATTGTCAACAAAATTATGGTCAAGATTAACATCTTTGCTATTGAAATTTCTCTGTATCATTTTCTCTTTTTTCTTCAATGATTCTTGATAGAGATCAATAAGATGCTTTGGCGTACGACAAGTACGAGTCCAGTGGCCTTTCATGCCACAACGATGGCACTTATTCTCCTCCCTTTTATTTTGGTTTACATATTTCTCATCATTATGCTCCCATTTCTGGTGGTGTGCATGTTTTTGATATGACCACCACGATTATTATTGTAACGGTTATTGTCACTTTCCCACTTCTGGTGGTGCTTAATACTTTTGATATGGCCACCACGATTATTCTTGTAACGATTTCGACCACGACCACGACCTCGGCCTCGATTTTGTTCATTATTATATCGCATGGCTGTCACATTTACTTCAGGAAATGGAGCAACACAAGTTGGACGAGCCTCGTGGTTTTTCAACAAAAGCTCATTATTTTGTTCAGCAACAAGAAGACAAGAAATCAATTCAGAATATTTTTTGAAACCTTTTTCACGATATTGCTGCTGCAGGAGCACATTCGATGCTTGAAAAGTGGAGAATGTTTTCTCCAATAAATCCTCATCAATTACATTTTCCCCACATAATTTCAACTTTGAACTGATTCGGAAAATTGAAATTATACTCACTTACAGTTTTAAAATCTTGCAAACGTAAGTGCATCCACTCATAACGAGCCTTTGGAAGAATAACCGTTTTTTGGTGTTCATATCTTTTCTTCAAACTAGTCCACAAGGCAAAGGGATCCTTTACCGTCAAATATTCGTTTTTTTAAACCTTCATCAAGGTGGTGGCGGAGGAAGATCATTGATTTAGCCTTTTCTTGATTTGTGGCTATACTTTCTTCTTTTATGGTTTCTCCAAGACCATTTGACTCTAGATAAATTTCAGCATCTAGTACCCATGATAGATAATTCTTTCTAGTGATATCAAGAGCAACAAACTCGAGTTTTGCAAGATTAGTCATACTGTAAAATCAATAAAACAAATAAAACTTACCACAGTTACACAAAGTTGGCTAGAGATTCGTGCTGATAACGTGTTATAAAATAATAGTATTGTATTCTATAGAGAACAATTTAGAGAGATGAATTTATAGAGCTTTTCATTCTCTAATTCATTTAACTTTAAGTCTCTATTTATATGCTTAAGATTGTAGTTACATGGGGTGAAGTGTGGAAGGTAAATGGACATCTAATACACGTTTCATAACAACTATGATATTTAATAATCTTACGTTTCACAAATGCATTAATACATGCATTTATTATAATGAAACGTTTCATAAAAATATAAATTTGATTTATTGTGAGCATCAATGGATATTTTCAACCACTCCACATGTCAATCATTAGCCAACATTTGTAACGTTGCGTCTGTCATAAATCTCGCAACATTTTTTGGTATATGATATGATTCACTCAAAACTATTATTTATAATATGATTCGTGTAAATTTGTTGGGTAATAATAATTGTTCATGCTAAAAAAGTGATAAAAACATTATTTTGGGTTGTTGTACGGTTTAAAAGATTTGCCTTGTATTGTTACCACATTTATACATTTTGGTAAAGAGCTATGATGCACAGATACTCCTAAAAAATCACACGGTACAGTTTCGGACGCTTCTAGGATACCGACGCTCATCGGACACGTGTCGGACACGCCACATGGCGTGTCCTTCATTTTTTTAAAGAAAAATAAAATCAGACACACGTGTCGACACTCCCTTCGGCCATCCATGTCGCATACGGACGATAGGCGTATCTGACACAGAAATGACACTTTTGGAGGTTAATTAATCATATATTAAAAAACTTTTGGCTAAAATGAAATTTGGACATATTAGTTAAACTTTATGTTAATTGAAGTAATATACATTTTGTGTTTGTATAAGTGAAACTATGATAATTTCAATGGCATGCATTTATTTATATGTTTTTTTGAATTTGGTAAGACTACTTCTGGTGTTATATTTTATTTGGACGTGCTTGTTAAATTTTATATTAATTGAAGTAATATGTATTTGGTGTTAATATGAGCGATACTATGATGATTCTAGTTTCATGCATTTATTTATATACTTCTTCAATTTGGTAAGAATATTTTTTTTACTTTTACATGGTTTTAGAATTTAATATTTTGTGATATAATACATTTGTAATATATTTGAAAATATAAAAATATACAGGTATGTCTCATAATTGTTGTATCCTGTAAATTTTGAAAATATGTGTGTCAATGTAGTCGTGTCGGTGTCCGAATATCTTAGGTAAAGCGGTAAGCATTTGGTCATACAATTGGTATTAGAATGTCACATGTTCGATTCTCATTAGTTATAAGATGATATAATTATTTGGAGTGAGCTTATTGGGAAGCAATAATTGACCTTGTTAGAAGAGCGGTCGAAGCATGACCTTTGAGCTGTTGTACTTTTAAAAGATTTAAGTTGCATTGTTACCATCACAGCTATAATTTTTGGCAAAATGGCAAGATTCTACTACAAATTTTATTAACCTCAAATTATTATCCTAGTATTATTACAAAATTGGTCTAAATCTTAATACAGATCAACAGAATAAAAATAATAATAATAATAATAGCAATGATCTATGCAACTGTGTAAATTAAATGTTTATATGTAGTATATTAGTACTCTTTTCGAAAGTAATTATTATCCCAAATCCTTTATGTAGAAGAAACTCAATGATAGATAGAACAATGTATCCGTACCACATTTTGTTTATTTTGAGATTTAATATCTCTTGTCAAATGTCCCAACACCTTACTATAGACTAAAAATAAATGAAAGATAGGGCAATTTATTTTATAGCATTTCCACTTTTATTTATTTAAAAGGGACACAAACTCGTTGTATTTCACAAAAACATATAATCTTAAAACTGTTTAATTTGACAGACAAAAAAAACAAGATTTTTAAAGTTAAAAAACAAGTAATTTAGTGATTAATTTATTCCTCTTCAGCTCGAACTTTCAGGCACTTTTCATCAAGCTTGAGATTTATCTGAAGTCTGCAGATACCTTTAATCAAGCTCACAGTCATAAATGTATATTTTATGAAATGTGTAAACAGCATACAAATATGTTTTGTTATTATCAAAATCAAGATTATTCCGATTCTAGTATTTCCACTTTTTATTTGTTTTAATGGGATATAAACTCGTTGCATTTCACTCAAAAGAAAAATTAATATTTAAACTGTTTAATTTGACTGACAAAATTCATAAAGTAGCTTTTAGAAAAACGTAACTTGAAACAAGATTTTTAAAATAAAAACTGAAAAGTTAAAGGGGAGATTGCTTTCAGTTCTAAATAACATAAATTTCGAAAAAGAGTAAGTTTCTAAAATTACATGTAATTCGTAATAATACTTTTGTCGCTAAGTTACATTATATGCATACTCATTTATTTTACTCGACTAATTTCTAATATATATAGAGTAGAATAAATGTGCAGAATGCAATATTAATACAATTTATATATTCCACTATATATGATATTAATTATACATTTTTTTAGTTATTTAAATGCTAGTTAATTATTTTTTTTATTCCCCTAATAAATATCATTCACTAGACATAAATATATAAAAAGATTAACTAATTCATCCTTGAGGAAATTTTGTGGTTTTTGTTTTTAAATCATAGATTCATAAGTATAAAAAGGTAAAATTATAAACTAAATATAATAATAAAAAAGATGGAGAATCATCAGAAAGCCATCTGAAATAGTCTATCCTACTACTACTCTTATATATAGGAAGAAAATATGAGATGTAAAATCATAATGACCTAAATTATCATGCATCAAATAAAATCATAAATCAGATAATAGAGTATTATAATTTGGTTATAATATAAAATAAATATTCAACGGTGATGCTATAAAATATAAAATATATAATATTCAAAGGTGATGCTATAAAAATATATATATAATATAATATGAGAACAAGTTATACGTTGAAAATAATACAGGAATGAATAATTTCAAAGTTTTTCTCCAACATACATGTTATAAATTACAAAAAGTTTGTGCAGGATCTTACGTTGCAACTTTACCAAAAGTTATATTCAATAGTGGTACAACTTAGATATTTTAAACTTTACAGCATCATATTTTGATCGTTCTATTAGCATTGCGCAACTATTGTTCGGCGGGCCCAAGAGGTGCGCATAATGTTAAAAAAAATGTAAATTTTTTTTTTTACCTTATTCTTTTTAAAAAAAAATCGCTCCTCGAATTTTTTTTCTGGCTCCGCTACTGATTGTTCCCCAACAATCATCCTTGCAATAATTGCTTCAACTTGCAACTTATAGGAATCAAACATGTGACATTGATGCGGATATCAATTATAAGATCAGGTGTTTGATGCTTTATCAAAATCTATATATGATGGTAGTAATACAACTCAAATCATTAAAACCTTACAAACAAGTATCACGTTTAGATCTTTCTACCAGTATGAACAATTATTGCTCTCAATATATAACGTTCTTCTTTCTATGTGTCATTGTCAATTTAATAATTAAAATACTCTTTCGTTGCGTTACGTATGAAAGCATCCATTTATAAAAATAACTTGCCTACACAAATAAAGAGTGGAAAAGGACAGAGTGACCCACAACATGTGCACCACAATTTCTCATCACTTTTTGCTCAACCCATGTGAGAACTTTAACATACAATTGTTTTTATGATGTCTTTAGACTTTGATTGAGATGGTTTGATATTGATAATATTCTCGATCAATGATGGATATATCCAGAGCACTCTTTAATATAGCATCAGAAATTCCTTTTTTTAAATTTAAACTTTGTTCATACATCTACGTTTATTATGTTATTTCATCGTCAAGATATCCTTATTTTTTTATGAGGACACATGCAAATATTGGTGTGAAAAACTACTCGAATATAATTAAATTTATATAAAAAATTATTTATATAATTATACTACCAAAGGAATACTATTATTTTTAAAGCAAATAGACTCTTTGAATTATATATATAGGCTGAAGATAACAATGTATTAGCATAATGATTGTATGTATTTCTCAGTGTAAAATTTTTACAATTTTTTTTAAAAAAAATCATACAAATAAAGTCGATAGAGAAAGCTTAGGAAGTTTAGAAGGAAAATGTACCAAAGTTCCCAGCTTAATCACAGCAAATTTCTTAAATTTTGATTTTTTTTTTTTAAAAATAAATTATTATTTATCTCTCAACTCAATAATTCTCCTATCCTGCTGGCAAAGAACAATATACATTTGCTTTTGAATCACTTCCACACGGCTGAAAACTGTATACACCTGTAAATTACCGAGACTATTTATTTTAGAGAATTGAAACTTAAATATTTATAAAACTATACATAAATTAATATTCTATCCAACAAAAGCTATCATTCCTCATCACAAAAAATTGAAAAAAAATTAAAGAGCACAAACTTTTGATTTTCTGCTTCTAATTATGACATAGAGATAATAAATTATATATTTGACAAAAAAAAAGATTTATGACGAATAATTGTTTGATACAACAATTAAATTTTAAATTTCAATGTATTGAGATATACTACATTAATTATAGAATGAATCAAATTAGGCCATGTGCAATATCAATCTTCTCCTAAAACTACTTTGAAACTATGAATAACTTATGTGCGGCAAAAATTTAATAAACCACAAAAAGCAAGAAATTGTTGGATATATCTAATACTTATCCTTCTTTCTCTATTTCTTGACCTCTCACGATCATAAGTATGGGTGCTTAACGGATCAGACCGGTCCAGAACCAGCTGGTTCCTGATCTGTTAAGCACGGAACCGGTCCGATTCGTTAAGGAACCGGATCGATCCGATCCGGTTCTTTATGCTTTAATTTATTTTTCTTTTATTTTTTTATTTTCGAACACTTTTTTAAATTTTTGAAATCTTTTTTTTTGTTGTTGTTGTTGTAAATGTTTCCCCAATATTCATCATAAATTCAATATATTTCTTCTTCTTTTCATAATATAAATGCTTACAAATAATTATACATCTATGGTAATTGAAAATCTAAATAAAAAATATTAGCATTTAGCAGTCTTCATAATTGATAAGTATTGTTTTGACGTTATCTTCTTCTTGCTCGTTATAATGATTTACGAATTTATCAACCGCCCCATCTCTTCTATTCTTACATTCTACTTCAAACCAATCTTTAAGTAATGTGAGCATGCATAACGAATCAGCAGATAGACTACTTCTGTATTCTCCAATAATTCGGCCACATTTAAAAAATCCCGATTCAGAAGTGACGCTTGAAGCTTGTACCGCATACACGTCTCTACCCATTTTGGCTAAGATAAGAATTGTGCTGCATTTGCCTTCCACCATTGTAAGACGTCGAAGTTGTCTTCCGTTAGAAATTGATAATTCAGATAAATTTACAACTCAGTCGACGTGCTAGTAGTCTTATTCCCCTAAGTTTTTTCCTGTTCAACACCCCGCCTCTAGATTGAGCTTGTGGTTGTTCTTCAACGGCCCTTTGTTGCGATGATTCACTTGCCTGTTGATTATAATACAATTGAAAGATATTTTGGAGAGATTGCATTGTAGCCGTCTTTTGATCGTCAACAACCTTCCCCAAAAATTTAGCATAATATTCAAAAAATATCTCAAATGAAGCTAAACATTGATTAGGACCTAGGAATGTTGCGATGCAGTGCACGTGTGGATTTGTTCCCAATATTTTATAAATTTCATTTCCATTGCACTAACATAAGTATGCAATTCATCATCCTCTCTAAATTCAATAAACTTATCAAACATGTTAAATACTACAGGAAGAAAATAAACAGAAGTTGGATAAGTAATACCGGAGAAGCGTTCTGTCGCTTCTTTAAAAGTACCTAACAGTGATATACAATTTTCAACAAATTCTCAATCCTCATCAGTCAAAAAAATACTATCATCGGTATCAGATATTTGATATGAATTATAAAATGGAGTTAAAATATCTTTATAAGGTAACATAGCATTCAACAAATTGTACAACGAATTCCACCTAGTTTCTATTGGTGATTGAAAAAGAAGATGTTGCAAACCATTTTCCAATCACGCTTAACACGGCTCGTGCGTAACCATTTAGCGCAATATTTCATTTTATCAATACATGCTAAGTGATTGTCCTCATAACCAACTTTCACAGCCAAATTTATAACATGACATGCACATCTAACATGAAAAAAAAAACACAATCAAGCATTAGTTTCATATAGATCTTTAAATCACGCATCACAGCGTATGTTGTCCCTGTTGGGCACCAGGAGGTTCGACAGGTTGTTCGAGTTCTTGCGTTTCGACGTTCATAACATTGAGGTCAGCAAAAAAAATCATAACTTTCATTTAACTCAGGAATTGGCATAGGAAAAATTCCCGACGATGAACTAAGTGATAGACGACTCGGGCTGTGACCTCGGCTACGACCAGCGCTGCTAGATGAAGATGACATTATTATATAAGTAAAATGCAGATATCACAATGGACAGAAAAATATGAGATAGAAATATACAAATTTGAAATAATGAATTGTGTGGATTTACAAATCACAACACACATATTTATAGTTTTTTTAAAAAAAAAAACAAAAACAAAACAAAATAAAAAAAGGAACTTTTGGCAACGGCTTTATAGCCTTTTTCTTGCTTGATTTATTATTATTTTTTTAAAAAAAAATTATCAGTTTCGGTTTCGGGATCGAAACCGATGGTGCTACGGTTCAAGACACGGACCGCTCTGAACCGGTTTTTTATTTGTTCCGGAGCGAATTGGTACCGGTTAGCCCAGTCCCGGTTCCGAACCGGGCTAAACGGTTCTGTTTTGAGCCGGGTCATTATTGACCCGGCCCGATAAACACCCCTAATCATAAGGCATTGATATAGGCTACATCAATTATAAAATGAATCAAGTTAGAGCATGCGCAAATATCAATCTTCTCCTAGAGTTTCGTTCAGACTAAGAATAATTGAGGCAAAAATTTAATATAAACCACAAAAAAGCAAGAAATTGCTGGACATATCTAACAGTTATCCTTCTTTCTCTCCATTTCTTGACCTCTCACGATCAACATCATAATCTATCAAATCTTCAACTTCAAAACAATCCAATCAAAAGCAACAAAGTATTCTCATCAACTCATGTCATGTTACATTACGACAACACAAATATAAAGTACAAATCAAGAAAAAAGAATAAATCAAATACAACTTGCAAACTTGTTCTAGTACCCAACTGGCCGTGGGACTCAAGCTCGACCCATTTTTCACTCTTGATACACGTCTTGTTTGAATACTATATGTTCCAAATCTGTCGTTTTCTCATGCTACCTACAATCCGACGAGCTAAAGCTGTCTACGAATCCGGAAGGTTTAGCCGGAATGCTCAATTGTGTTTGGCTATACGAAAGATCGTCGAACATTCGTGAAGTACCTTCATTAGCTTGCCATCTTTGAAGGGCTTGAGGAAGACTCATATGCAGATCAATGCCGAGACTTTCTTCTTCTTCTTCGGGTTTCGATGGTTTCCATTGCTCAACGAGCGGGCCCAAGATATTAACAGCATGTCCCATGTCGGGCCTTTGATATGGTTCACGGGCTGTGCAGTGGCCGGCAAGTTCTGCAACTTTGCAAACGCTCTCGTATGTTTCGTCATCTGGATTAAGGATAGGGTCGACAGACTTTCGAAGGTTGTCTTTGTTGATAAGAATTCTACGGAACCACGTGACTAAATGAGACCTATCGTCTGGCATTCTTTCGTCTAGTGCTTTTCTACCGGTGATGATCTCCATTAAAACGATCCCGAATGCATAAACGTCAACTTTCGTCGTCACTCTGCCAGTAGCTGTTGATGAAAAAATAGAAGTTTTTAGTATCTTCCAAGACCAATAAGTTACTAAGATCAACAACACATTCAGAAACTTGCAAGATAAAAAGAATGAAATAACTCTAGTAGTCATACAATACAAATCGTCACCAAATGCAAATAACCCATATTTCAAGCAAATTCCGGTGTCACAGCCTATTCAAGCTTTAGCTTATTCTAACCCTGATCTTAAAAAACGTGCAAGAAATGAAGCAAAGAAACTATTCTTAACAGTATTTCACCAATTAGGAAAAATAAACACTAGTTTCACAATTTGGAGATGTATCGCGATGGAATTGTAGATTGTGGATAGCTAACACCACACAATCTCAATCATATAACTTGAAACAAGCGTTTGTGATTCGATCATAATAATCCGATATGTAATGATGCTAACACAAAGAATAGCCATGATTTGTTGTAGGAAATGCACAGGAAACTGTTACCAGCATACTCAGGTGCAAGATAACCAAACGTTCCAGCCAAACGAGTCTCAAGCGAATATTTGCCATCAGGAGCGTGTTTGACTAATCCAAAATCTGCAACCTTTGCTCTCATATCATCGGCAAGAAGTATATTCGAGGGCTTCAAATCTCTGTGAATGAAACTTTGTTGAGCCAAGCTATGAAGGTATTCGACACCTCTACCGACGTCTAATGCTATTGTCACCCGCTGTTTCCAAGTAAGAGACTGAAAGCCAAGTTCTTCCCATTCAAACAAATGCTGACTTAAAGTTCCCTGAGGCATATACTCGTAAACCAAAAGCCTCTCGCTCCCATTAATACAGTATCCAAGAAGAGCAACCAAATGTCTATGTCTAACTTTGGTAAGAACCGCGATTTCCGCTTGGAACTCGTTCATCCCTTTTGTACCCATTACTCCGGATTCCATTCTCTTCACAGCTATCTTCGTACCATCATGTAATTCACCTTTGTAAACGACCCCGAATCCTCCTCTGCCCAACACATTCTCATCATTGAAATTGTTTGTAACTTGCCTAAGAATTTGTATCGAGATAGCAACATTTCCACCTTCGAAAACGGGAAATTCACCATGATCACCGCTGCTATTGCTATGTAACTCACTCGGAACTCCAGCGTATCCATGTACGCCATTTGTTACATTGCTTTTCACCATTTCTTTCCCTAGTTCAGAGCCCTCAACCCTCCCAAACCTCCTATGGCGTCTCTTCACATAGCACTTATAAGAAACAAACAATAAAACTCCAACGAATAAAACAACAGATATTATCACCCCTGCAATCATACCGACTGAAGAAGACCCTTTGGACGATCCGGATCCGTTCACCCCAGAATCCAATCCACCCCCTGGCGCCCCACTAGTTCCATCATCATCACTCACATTCTTTCCAAGAAACAGATTACCAGCACTACTAAACTTCACACTTGCAGGAAAAAGAGGAACTGGGCCAGATAAATTATTATTAGACACATCAAAGGTTTGAAACTGAGACAAAGTAGTCAAGACACCGGGGATCGTTCCGGTTAGTTTATTATCATTCAACATCAAAGTCCTCAAAGAAGTCAGCTTCGCAAATGCTGGTGAAATAGTACCAGAATAACCTTGCTTTCCCATGTTCACAACTACCACATTTCCCTTCGTATCACAATTAATAGAACTCCAACCTTGACAAGGATTATTTCCTGTCCAGGATTGGGCCAAAGACATAGGATACCCGATAGCACCAGCAACATCAAGAAGTATACTCACCTGCGGATCACAAGGGCCTGGTTTATTTAAACAAAAGCTATTAGTGGCCTCAACATTGGCCTCAACACTATCAGGAAACTTTGGAAAGGGCCCTTGCAACTTATTATTCTGCAAAGTTATATTAACTAACTTCGGCAAATTCATCAAAGAAGGTGGCAACACGCCAGTAAACCTATTATCCCTCAACTGCAAATCAAACAAATTTTCACATTTTGATAAATCAGGAATCCCACCAGAGAAAGCATTTTCCTGTAACCACACCTGAGACAGCTGGGTCATGTTAGCTAGCACATCAATAGTACCAGATAACCCTTGTTGCTGATTATTGAGCCAAAGGATTTGAATCTCCGATCCGGAAAAGGACTTAGGCAAAGATCCATTCAAGTTGTTGTAAGACAACCTCAAGTTCTGCAAATTCGGGAATGACCCAAAAATATCCGGAATGATCCCATAGATACTAGCATTGCTAGCATAAAAAGTAACAAGATTTGAACTTCCGGTCAAATAAACAGGAATCTCCCAAGGACCCAGTCTGTAATTCCCACTTATGCTCAAAGTCTGAAGATTTGTAAGGCCTAAAAGAAAGTTCTTGGGGACAGAAGTGAAGCCATTGCTGTCAAGAAATATCTGTTCTAAAGTAGTCATGTTTTCAAACGAAGGCAGAGTTCCGGTGAGCGAGTTCTTTTGGAGGGCGAGGGATTTGAGCTGGGAGAGGGTGTTAATCTCCGGGGGGAGCGTGCCGGAGACAGCAGCTGAGTTGAGGTTGATTCCGGTAACGAAAGAGTCGGTGGAATCGCAGTTGATGTTAGTCCATTTGCAGAAGTGAGTGTTGGAAGACCAGCCGGCGGGGGCAGGAGAGAGCGAGGAGAGGAGCTTGGACATGACGGCGGAGTCTTCGGAGATGGTGAGAAGTGGGAGGAAGAAGAAGAAGAAGAAGAAGATGTAGAGGAAGCGGCGGTGGCGTAGGGCGGAGGCGGTGGACATTGGTAATGGTGGGAGGAAGTAGTTATGGGAAGGGAAATAATATAAGGAGAAGGAAAATAGTGGGTGGGAACATGTTTGGGAACAGAACCTAAGTTCACATCCAATTACTTTTCTACGCGTATTGGGTAATTTTATAATATTCTAAAAAAACATCAATGTGGTGAAAGTGAAACCAACTAGGATCAAGTATTAATGTTGTGTATGGATTGTTTTTTAAAATTATTTTTCTGTTTTTTAAATAAATAAAATAGATTTTTGTGTTTGATTTTTTATTTATGTTATTATTCTTTAAATAAAATATGCAAAAATAGAAGCAGATAAAACAATCATTAGATTTTTGGTTGTGTTAAGTTTGACGTTGACAAATTCGTAATAAATTGAGTTTTATTAAGTTGGTTTTTTTTAAAAATTTTTTATATCAAATACTCAATAATTTGTTTAAAATCGATATTTTTCTAACTTTAAAAAAAACAACATATAAATGTTTTAAATAAGCAATTCAAAATACACGATAAGTTTAACCATGCTTAATTGAAGCTTAAGCACAAGAAAAAAATTATTTAATTTTAATAACAATTTAGTTTTCTCGAACCAAATAATGGTTAAATAATATATAAACATAATAATTATTCTTATTTGTGACATGCATGGTCCAAATGTTTAATAAATCTAAGACAAAATTCTTAAATTTAATATCTGGGAAAATGAATTAGTCTAGAGTTTTTTTCATTGGGAAGCATTTCATATTATTTGAAAAACAATTTAAAAGTTTTAATATTTATTTTATTTAAAAATTTAAAATTATGTAATATTATTATTTGCGCATTAAATCCGCATAATCTAGTCAACTATGCTTAACCACTTTTTCCCGCTTTTAAGCATTTTATTCACGTTTCACGCTTAATCTAGCATAATTCTTGCTTAATCTTACGTTGTTAAATAAGAAAAATTACGGGTCGGTGCCATTAGATAAATGATCTTTCGACACAATCACTCAAAAAAAAATCTTTCAACTAGGTACATTTCGCTATAAATAGACAAAAATACCATGCATTGTCATCTCCCACCATTTACGTGTTTTTCTCTCTTCTATAAATCAACGCAAATTCATCGCTTTGATCATCGTAAAAAGCATTCAAAACCAGAAATCATTCCTCCATGAACCCGACTCTACTGGTTCGACCCGGGTATTGGATGTAATATCAAAAAGGATAATGTAATTCACTTGACAGTGCATGTAAAATCACTGAAGAGGTGCTTTGCGGACAAAAAATGCATCATTAATTCAGCACTACGAATTTAATCAACGAATCAATCAAACACACGAACTCGTTTAGATTTTTGTAGCTTTTAACAGTTATTATCAGCAGGTAACTTCAATAATTGTCTTTCGCTCGAACAGAACCCAAATGTGGCGATTAATCAACGAAAAGCAAGGAGATTAAAATGGCCACCACAATCAGTGTTCCACATGCAAATTATTGAGTGGAGAAAGTAAGAAAATCAGTTCTGATCGTCAATCGTTTGATTTCCTTGCATAAAAAGCAACAGCTTCATATTTGTACCTAAATTTATCGGTGCATGTAATTTGCATGAACCGATAGACTAGCGGTGCTTGTAAATTACATGCACCGCTAAGTAATTCATTGTTAGTCTCGTGTGGTGTATGTAAATTACATGCACCATATGAGTCTATAGGTGCATGTGTTTACGTGCACCAATAGGCGGTGATGCATTGATGCACCAATAAACTATATTTTTGGTTAAAGATAACACTTGAGTCTATCGGTGCATGTAATTTACATGCGAAACACATGCACCTATAGGCGGTGATGCATTGATGCACCAATAAACTATATTTTTGGTTAAAGATAACACTTGAGTCTATCGGTGCATGTAATTTACATGCACCGATAGACTAGTGGTGCATGTAATTTACATGCACCGATAGGTAATTCATTGTTAGTCTCATGTGGTGCATGTAAATTACATGCACCGCATGACTCACATGCACCATATGAGTCTAGCTGTATTTGAGTCTATCGGTGCATGTAATTTATATTAACCGTTAGGTGTTGTTTGCTTAAAATTTATCGGTGCATGTTGTTATCATCCTCGTTGATTCATCCATTCAATTGGTTATCGGCCGAATTTGTGTTTCAATTCAGTTTCATTTGATTCCATTCATTTAGAAGAATTGTGCTTCGTCTGTTTTAAAAAAAGAAGAAGAAGAAGAGTTGTGCTTCGCTTGATTAATGCGTAAGCAGATGGAGGAAGAGGAGGGCGACGCGAGACTTCCTGTTGTTGGAGGGAGGGGGCGGAGGAGGGTGACACGAATGGTGGAAAGTGGGCAAAGTTTTGGGGATGAAGGTGTAGAGCAAATAGTATTTTAGTTATAATTAATGATCTAATTAGATTAGGGTTTGCTAAAATGGATTTATTTGAAATAGGTTTTCTAAATATGTATTTAGTTGAAAGAATATTTTTTTGAAAGATTTAGTCAAAAGATAATTTGAAAAGTGGTGCCTTCTTGTAATTTCCTCTTTTAAATATATCTCTCATGTTTAGGTCTATGTATGTATTTGATCTATTCATTATTTAGGTATCATCCAATGTATATAACTATATATATATATATATTTTTAGAAATAAGAAAATTATGGATAAAAAAATAAAAATAAAAAATTTATTTGAGCAAGGTATATATATATATATATATATATATATATATATATATATATATATATATATTTGGGGTATATCATCCCCATTAGTTTAAACATAGAATTTTGATCGAGCAGGTCACAAAAATGGTTTCCTTCGTGACTGTGTAATACCCCCGAAAGGTTAAAGGATTATATGCTACGATGATGAAATGATATATGATTATGTGCTACAATAATGAATTACGATGTATTTAAGAGGGTTGTGGTATTTTAAATTGGGGGCCACGATTTATGATATGATGATATGATGTGGGGAGCATATTGGGTGTTTTTAAAGGATGTATTAATTAAATGAAGTTAGAAAATATCGAGTGAGGATATTTTAATGCATTACAAAATACCGGGATACAATTAAACACCACAAAACCACCCTACATACAACCACCCACCCCCCACTTGCATGCAACCCACGCCCCCTCCCTTGTTTTCTGGAAAAGAAGTTGACCAGGCAGGCATGTTCCCACTTAGATATTTTCACCAAAATCTCTTCCAAAAACCTCCTTCTTCCTCCCTTCTCTTCGTCTGATATCTGGACTGCTGCTAGGAGGAAAGTGGTCGGAAATTACTTGTCTTTTCTTGACAAAAATCGGAGAGCAAAAGTGGTGAGGAATCACGCTGGTTCACCAGCTTTTCGTGTTTTTATATGTATGTTATACATAGCAGTTTTGGCATGCTAGTGTTAGGGTTATTGAAACCATGTTATGAACACTTGTAGGTAATGTTTATGATGTCCCTAGCATGCTTTGTTAAGTGGCTTACATGACTTATGTGTTAGATTTCTAGTTTGGAAAAGGGTTCCTCGAACATAGGAGCAGGGGAGGTGCCCTGTTTGTATGTTGAGTAGGGCTTTTGTTATGAAGATTTGAAGCATGCTAACTTAGGTTATGGGAAAACGTTTGACGTAAATGCATACATGGAAGTTTGGTTAATATGCCAGCATATTTGTTTGAGCATGAACTATGGGCTTTATGGTATTTTCGAGGCTATGAATATGTATGTTCAATAATTCTGGGCTAGGAAATTATGCCCTGTTTTTCAGAAATGTTGATTGAGTATTGATAAAAAGGGGTAGATCTAATGCATGTAGGTTTAAGTTATAAGTGAACCTTTAATTTTAATACATGCATGAAAGTATGTGGAAGTTATTGATATTCTTGTTTAAGCACTTTATGTGTGATATGAAGTAGTATTGATGGTATGAAATGTGGTGCTCAAAAATCTGGGGAAGTCCCGATTTTTCAGAGCTCTCGATCGATCGAGATTTGGTTCCGATCGATCGAGCGAGACAGTGGGTCTAATGTATGATTCAAAACTTTGATGTCGATCGATCGAAGGATTTCTCGATCGATCGGTGAAGCTTCTCGATCGATCGGTAAAATACTTCGATCGATCGAGCGAGGCAGGAAGATAAGGCACTGTTAGTGCACAGTGTCTCGATCGATCGAGACCTTGGGCCGATCGATCGAGACAGGCAGAAAGTTGAAAAATATAATGATGTTTTATTTTGTTAAGTTTATGATGTGAGATGGTTTTGAGGCATCTAATATGGTATTATGTGGTCTTGTAGAACCATCCCAGGTACCGGCACCATCAAGGAGATAAAGTCTGTTGACTCCTCCTCCTTTTGAAAAGGTACGTAAGAGACGTACGGGCATCGGACGGTAAAACGCATCCCTACACTATGACTATGCATTTATCGCATGAATATATACGATAAAATGATGATGTTTACACGATGAAATGATGACGTTTATATGATGTTTATATGATGATGTGTATACGATGTTTATATGATGATGTTCATACGATGTTATTGTGGCAAGGTGCCACGGGGTAAGGTGCCCCACATGGTAAGTAGCCATGCGATGTTATTGTGGTAAGGTGCCACGGGGTAAGGTGCCCCACATGGTAAGTAGCCATGCGATGTTATTGTGGTAAGGTGCCACGGGGTAAGGTGCCCCACATGGTAAGAGGCCATGCGAGTTATTGTGGTAAGGTGCCACGGGGTAAGGTGCCCCATATGCATGATTATGAATCAGGGACAACGATAAGAAGTTAATGAATAACTAGCATATTTACTTAACTAATGTTTCATGCATTTACTATGATGTTTTATGATGTTAAGTAAGATTGTATATGCTTATGACGTGTTGTCCCTGTAGGTACGCTTTTGGACGAAAGGACTAAGGGTCGGGTTGAGGCAGTGAGCTACGAGGGACACAGGAATGTATATGATTTCAAGTTATGATTAGTATCTACTCTAGGAGTAGTGTAAATCTAAATGACATTCTTTTGGAATGTAATGAATTATTTTTGAAGTTTTGTATTTTGGCCTGTAATCCTGTTAGCTCGTGTAACAACCGAATCCTTAAGACGTTATTAATGCATGATTAGTCCTTCTTATGTCTAGCAATCACTGTTAAGGTGGGAAGACCCCACAGACTGTAACTCGATCGATCGAGCACTGTATCTGTTTTGTGAAATGGTATGTCCATTCACGTTTAGGGTGCGATTTTTGGCGATATAGTGCCTCCAAATGGTGTCCATTCGGACTTGTTTTTGGTTCACTATATATACAACACATCCCCATTAGTTTAAACATAGAATTTTGAAATTCATTCAGACAATAAGTGAGAAAATATAGAGCATTTTGTTCATCATTTTTTATTCTAGTTGAGTGCTTTGAACCTTTCTGGTTTGAGGACTTGTGATTTGGAGTGCTCCTATCACAAGTCATAGTCGTTGTATCTTGGGAGAAAAATTGTCATAGCAAACCGTTAGCACCATAGCGGGATAATATCATCTTAAGGACGGAGATTACAAATCTCGCCTCGACATAAAACTTGTTTTGAAACCATTGTTATTTTGTTACTAAATTCCTAAGATACACTTTGAGAGAAAATATTTACAACAATCTTAAGACAATATTGAGCAATACAAATGGCTTCATCGAGTGCAACAACGACTCATGTTCTCATGGTGAAAGGCATAAAAAGTTCAATGGGAACGATTTCAAGCGGTGACAACAAAAGATGCTCTTTTACTTGACCACACTGAGTTTGGCAAGGTTCTTAGCCGAGGAGCTTCATATGGTTGAAGAATGAGAGACTGACACCCAAAAGAGGGCGGCACTGGATGCATGGAATCAAAGCGACTTCATATGCAAGAACTACATCCTAATTGGGTTAAAAATAAATTGTATAACGTTTATTGTCTTATCAAACAGCAAAGGAACTCTGGGCATCGCTGGAAAAGAAGTACAAATCCGAGGATGCTGGTATGAAGAAATTCATAGTTGGACAGTTCCTAGATTTCAATATGGTTGATACCAAGCCTGTGATGGCGCAAGTGCAAGATCTACAAGTGATCTTGCTTGACATTCATGCGGAGGAAATGAGTCTAAGTGATTCATTCCAAGTCGCCGCTATAATTGAAAAATTGCCTCCTATGTGGTAGGACTTCAAGAACTATCTGAAACATAAACGAAAGGAGATGAGCCTTGAAGATCTTGTGGTTCGACTACGAATCGAAGAGGACAATAAAGTTTCCGAGAGGAAGGCGGGTAGGTTTCAAATGGAATCACGGGCTAACCTAGTTGAACAAAAGATCGGATCAAAGCGTAAGTTTGACGGTACGGCCTCCAACAACGACAAGGCGAAAAAGTTCAGAGGAAACTGCTATAAATGTGGAAAGCCCAATCATATGGAAAAGGATTGTCGTAACAAAGACACTCGTGGAAAAGCAAGAGATCAAGTCAACATGACCGAACATGATCGGATCGCGGAAGACTTGAATGATCTAATGTTAACCGTTGTGATTTTGAAGCGAACTTGGTGGACAATCCTATGGAATGGTTCGTCGATTCTGGTGCAACCCAACATGTATGTTCGGACGAGGCCATGTTCTCCACATACACTCCAATAAGTGGGTGCCAACTCTACATAGGAAACTCCACTACATCTCCGATAATTGGACTGTGGAAGGTGGTTCTAAAGATGACTTCGGGAAAGGAATTGACTTTGATAGATGTCCTACATGTTCCCGACATCCGAAAGAACCTGATATCCGGATCGGCTCTAGTCAAGGCAGGTTTTAGACTAGTTTTAGAATCTGAACAAATTATACTCTCACAGAATGGAGTTTTTATAGGAAAATGCTATATGGAGGAAAACCTATTCAAAATGAATGTAATGAAGGTTAAACGTCAATTTGAAAGCAATAAAGTGAATGATTCTACTTATTTGATTGAGTATTGTAATTTATGGCATGATCGTTTAGGTCATGTAAATTATGGTTCACTTAACAAATTAGTGAAGCTAAAATTATTGCCTCAAATGAATGTTAACTTGAAACATAGGTGTGAGACTTGTGTCGAAGCCAAGTTAACAAAACCACCATTCCATTCAATTGAAAGAACCACGACACCTCTTGAATTAATTCATACGGATTTATGTGATCTAAAGTTTGTGGAAACTAGAGGTGGGAAAAAATACTTCATCACTTTCATTGATGATTGTACAATATATTGTTACGTCTATTTGCTAAGAAGCAAAGAAGAGGCGCCTTGGTAGTATTCAATCACTACAAGAATGAAGTTGAAAATCAACTTAGCAAAAAGATAAAGAATGCTCGAAGCGATAGAGGAGGAGCATATGAAGCACCGTTTGAAGAATTTTGCACTGAGTATGGCATTATTCACCAAACCACTGCCCCCTATTCACCTCAATCAAATGGTATTGCCAAACGTAAAAATCTTACTCTAAAAGAGATGATGAATGCTATATTGATTGATCGCTATTATTTTAAACAATATTTTTCAGTGTAGCGATTATGTACCGCAAGTGCACGGTGTCAAGTTTTAGTATAGATAGAAAGAATACGGATTGTCGAACCCACATGAACTAACAATCAAGTATCAAATAAGACGCTTTTAAACTATATTTAACCTACGAAATTTAATTAAACAATGAAACTACTAATTAATTAAATTAACTACTAATCCAACCAAGTCAATAAAAGTAAACGAGAAAAATCCACTAGAGAAGATTATCGAGACTTTGGCTCACCAATGCAATCCCCTACAATTCTCGATTGAATATCCAAATATTTCTAAGGTGACAAGTTTTCCTAATGCATTCGTTATACTAGCCATTGGTAAATCTATTGCTATCACGCGTGTGCTAGATTTTACTCGGTCCGTCTCAACCTAAAACCCACGGTATAATTTACTATATCGTATTGCAATATCATATGGTAAAGTCAATCACAATAAAGTAATCATTCAAGGGTGATCAATCCCTCAAAAGCATGAAGATCAATAAATTATACGCGAAGAATTAAAGGAATTCAATCAAATAAATCATCAAATCATAGGTTCATGACAAAGGATTCGCTTAGCCTCGATAAATAAAATTAGTTCCCCATAGTAAATCAAAACAAATCAAAACTACTATTAAAAGACAAGAATAAACTCCCGATGTCGACTCCGGTTGTAGATCCTCGCTCCTTCTCTTGCTTCCTTCTCGATCGTCTCATTAATCGCCTTGTTGAAGGTGTTCCAAAATCCTAGGATAATTGATGGATGGAGGTGAATGATGGTGATATGGAAGATGAGAGGATGGATGGAGGCTATTCCTAGGGTGTAAAATCTGATAAAAAGTCCTTTATTTTCGTCCAAGACATGATATATATAGTGGTGAAGGAGTTTGGTAGAGTTTGGACACAACATAACCAAGAAGGAAACAAAATCTCTAATTTTTTGGGTTTGACGATCGATCTTCGTCATTTGCCGATCGATCATGAAAACATTCTGGACAAAATAACCAAATTTATATATCCGCGATCGATCTTCGTCATTTGCCGATCGATCGCGGAAATCTGGCGATCGATCTTCGTAACTTGCAGATCGATCGCGGATCTCAAAATCTTCAATCTTGCGATTTGGTCCCTCATTTTCCATATTTGCTCAGTTTGGTCCTTTTTCAGCATTTTAAGCCCATTTCATCCACTTTTATGCATTTGGACCTAGATTCCTGAAATATACAAATATATACCAAAACATGTAATAATTTCGAGGAATCACTACAAAAACACCCCTAATCATATATCAAATTAAGTGTAAAAATCACACTTATCAACTCCCCCAAACTTAAACTTGATCGCCTCGAGCAAGAAATAAGATCATAAAGTAGAGTTCAATATTAAAGATTAAAATAAATCAATTCGCAAGTCAATCATGTAGCTCAGACATCTCACTTACAGACAACAAGAGTCACTCAGAAAGTTCAACAAGTTGTGTTTTCTCCTAGATCAAGCAACATGTCTCTGAATCAGAACGTGCGTGTGTGTTATTGTCACTTTCAAGTTTCATGCAACTTTTACAGATCAAATCATGCTAGGTAATGAAAAGTAAGATTATCTTTGAGCACCTCATAGTCATATTTTCAAACACTTCTCCACTAATGTAGTCACTCCCTAGACTTGGATCAAAAGGACTTTTTAAGCTTGTAATGTTAGGCCTAGGTGTTGGCTTCAAATAAAAGATAGGATTTCACAAAGAAGAGAGTATAAGCATGTAATGTTTATATTTTTAGCACAATATTGAGCTTCTCTTCTTTTTGTTTTAGCCTTGGCCTCTTTGGGTCTTATTTAGTCATTTTTCACAAGGCTTTATCTATATTTTTTCTTGTCTCATTCATCAATTTTTCAACAATAGCTCATCAAAATATAAGAATTTATGTGCATCTAATGAGAATCATTATACTCCTTTTAGGTAAGGATGAATTCTTTCAATTTAGGCTCATAAATGTGGGTAGAGATGTCAAACGGAGCGGAAAGCACGAGGCACGGCACGAGCACGACACGTTTTGCTACAGTGCCGTGCCGTGCCAAGCACGGCCCGGAGTATGGGCCATGCCTGGCCAAGCCATGCCAGCCCGTGGGCTGGCACGGCACGGCACAACACTGTTTCTAATTATTTGTTTTTTTTAAACCAGTTGATCGATCGCCACATAAATGGCGATCGATCGCCAAGAGGCAGTAAGCAAAATACAGGGGTGGCGATCGAGCGCCACAAAAAAGGAGATCGATCGCCTAGAGGCAGTAAGCAAAATACAGGGGTTGGCGATCGATCGCCACAAAAATGGCGATCGATCGCCAATGTCCAACGGTCAAAAAAATAGCCGTTCAACAGCTTTTTGAAAAAAAAAAACTTTTTTGGTTGTTATATATATGTGTGTGTTGAGGAAACATTTTATCCTCTTAATCTGTAAGCTCTATATACTTGAGACGCTATACTCTCAATTTGTTCACAAGAAGAAAGAAATTCGTCTTACGTTTGCCAAGACAAGCACAAGCAACAAAGCCAACACTCCTCCTAGCAAATATTTGGTAACTTTTATATTTGTTGCATTAGATAATTCATAATTGTAGTCTATATACATAATGGCCGATTCATCTTATAATGTGAATTATGATGATGAAATCGATCAATTCCAAGAAAATGAAGAAAGCACACCAAATATTCAATCATCAAGTAGAAGAACTTCAAAAAAAAAGAACTAGCAATGTATGTCAACTATTCGATGTAGAAAATGTTGAGGGAAAGGGATCAAGGGCAGTTTGTAAAAAATGTAAAAAAGATTATGCATATGCTTCTTCTGGTGGTACATGTCATTTACTAAGACACGTGCTAAACATGAAAAAGAACCAACTGATGGTAACCAAACTACTCTTTCACAATTCGGTACTGGTAGTAGTAGTTCAAGTTTAGGTATTTCACTTATAATGTTGAAAGAGATAGGAGAGAACTAGCTAAATACATCGTATGGGCGGAGAAACCTTTTTCAATGGGGGCGGATGCCAAATTCACTAATTATATTCATTTAGGTTTGCAACATCAACATAAACGATTTTCAAGGAATACTATTAAATCGGATGCATTCACAATTTTTAATGAATATAAAGCAAATTTAATTACGTATTTAGGTAACCTTTCATCGAAAGTAGGACTAACAAGTGATATTTGGACAACTTATCTTGGCAATGCATCATATCTATGTGTTATAGGACATTGGATTGACGATAACTGGGTGTTACATAAAAAAAATTTAGGTTTCACAAAAATTGATTGGGCACATACGGGTGGAGTTATTTCCAATGCCATTATGCAAGTTACTAATGAATATAATATTAGTAATAAAATATTCTCTATTTCATTTGATAATGCAACTAATAATACTGCTGCAATTACTATATTAAAAACTTATTTGAAACAAATTTTAAATGGTGATCTTTTTCATATTCGTTGTGCATGTCATATTTTAAATTTGTGTGTGCAAGATGGATTGAAACCACTTGGGCTTCATTTAGAAAAAATAAAGACTACTCTTAAATTTCTTAATGGTTCAGTTGCTAGAAAACAAGACTTCAAAAGTTTATGTATTTCTCATGGTATGAATTATAAAGATTTTCCTTATGATGTTCCTAATAGGTGGAATTCTACATATTTAATGTTGCAAGCATGTTTACCTTATAGAAATGTGATCACTTTATTTTTTAATGAAAGGATGCCCGAACATTTTCATATTGAAGAAACTGATTGGGAAATTGCTTCTAATATTTGTAATTTTTTAGAACCGTTTTATGATGCTACCGGGCTGTTATTATCCAACTTCTTCGATATTTTTGAATAAAATTTATGAAATTAGTTAATGTTTTGCATTACAGAGATCTGATCCGTTTTTTACAGGTATTGTCGAACCAATGGAGTATAAATTTAAAAAATACTGGAAAACTATTCCTATGTTGAATTGCTTGGCATCAATTCTGGATCCTAGATTAAAATTTTATAGTGTAGAAATTATAATAGAATCTTATTACACCAACATGGCTTATGAAAATATTAATATTAAACAAGAGAAAGAGCGCATTAATAAATGTTTGTTTGCTTTGTTTTCTTTATATGATTCGTTACATAATTCTAGAGCAACTCCAGTAAAAGAAAGTGGTAGTAGTGGTGCTAGTAGTGGTAAGGGTTCTGTGTGGACAATGTTAAGAAGAAGACAAGACACTACTTCCGCTTCTTCTAGTTCTAGTTCTAATACATCTTCATTTACTGAGCTTCAGTTATATCTAAACCAAGTCATAAATTTCAGTGAACAAGAATTAGAAACTTTTGATGTTTTGGCATGGTGGAAAGACAATGCTAGACTTTGGCCAGTACTTTCCATAATGGCACGTGATCTACTAACTCCTCCGATATCCACAGTTCCATTGGAGTCTTGTTTTAGTGCAGGTGGAAGAGTCATTGATGAAAAAAGAAGTAGAATGAAACCAAACACTGTGGAGATGTGTATTCTTTTAAAGGATTGGTTGGATGCTGATAGCCGCTTACAAGGTTTAGGAGGACATGATGTTTCTTCGGATGAAAATGAAGAAAACTAGCATATTTTTTAAACTCTTTTGCAATTTATTATTTACTTTTGTTCAATGTAATTTGTAGTTTTTCAATTGTAGTCAATAAATTTTTATTTTACAAGTATATTGTAACAATCTATATTTTTATAATTTATATTTATATAATTAAAATTAAACAAAAAATAAATAAAATAAAAACGAAAAAAAAGAAAAATTGATTTGGGTCGTGCCAGCACGGCACGGCCCGTGGCAGCCCATAGGCCTATGAGCCGTGCCGGGCCAGCCAAATAAGGAATAGCGAGTTCTTCATATTCCATTTTTGATTATTCGTTAAAGGGCCGTGCCGGCCCGGCACGGAACAGTGCCGGGTGGCACGGATTTGCGGGTCGTGCCAGCACGGCACGGCCCGTTTGACATCTATAAATGTGGGTATAATGAGTTGCCAAAGAAATTTGTTGAATGGGGGCTAATAGTATGTTCATCATACTCCATTCTTTTTCAATAAAGCTCAAAATTGGATACTAGGGATTGATGTAAACATGGTAAGCTTGAAAGACTCAAACGGTCCAAAGATCGCCTAGATCATTTCCAAGTCAAGTTCATAACTATAAAATTTCGCCTCAAATTGTCATCATCAAATAGTTTCTAAGGTACTCTAAGATGTTCAAAACAATTCATCAAGTTCACAAAGTTTTTCACTACCACAAATGCAATTCACAAGATCGTGACTCAAATGTACTCAATATATTCCTCATCTTTCACATGCTACTCAAAACAAGACATTCACAAACAAGTCTTACAATCATCAAAACTCAAGTTCACATGCATAGTGAGATTAATATCATCATGGAATAGAGACCACTACTACGATTCATTCTTTTCTCTCTAATTGAACTCATAAAAAAAATTTAGCTCAAAATAATCGGACGATTCAAGTATCAATTAAGCACACAACATGCAGATTAAGCAAGTAAAACATGCAAACCACTCCCCCAAACTTAAATCAAACATTGTCCTCAATGTTTAAAAGAATCAAAAGGAAACAATAAACTCCCTGCTCACGACGCTTGCATGAGGGTTAAGGAAGATTGGCTCCTTAAAGCTCCACTGATTCATCACTCCAACTAAGTACCTAGCAAGAGAAGAATGCAAATAAAATAGTCGACTCTAGAGATAGACAAACAAAAAATAAAAACTGAAAACAAATAGCAAAACTAAATTGCAAAAGGATGCGCTTGGGTTGCCTCCCAAGAAGCGCTGATTTCTAGTCGTCGGCTTGACTATCAGAAGCAACCATCAAAGAGCGACTGCCGCCCATAATACGTATAGTATGATACCACTAATGGGTTATGATTCAGTATGCCCTCAAGATTGGCATGATTGTAACAGTGTAGGATCGTCGCTCCAACAACATTCGTCTTGAAGATGTAGGTATGGGAGAATGATTCTTGACTCGGCTTTATATCTTTCAGGATGTAGTGTGGTGAAGTTGGCATCGATGGAAAATACGGATCTACATATGGCATAGAACATGTCTCCATCGATGGGCTCAAATCAGAATCTTCGAAAGTCTCTTCCTTTTCCAACATCACACTCGGCTCATCTTCACATGAGAACTCCTCAGATGACGTCTCTGAAGTAGGCTCCAGATCCCTTGAATCTTCCACACTATTAGGATCATTTCCCCAAACTTGGTTGTTTGAGTGATCATCGTCATGAAACCCAACTTGATTCGTCTCCTCTTCTTTAGTAGGTATCGTCTCATTCTCTTGGCAGCTTGTTGATAATGTTTCCATTAGGATAGACATTTGCTGCTCCAGATGAAGCATTGAGTTGGTCTGACTTTCAATTTTTGTCTCACATGATGCCATAAATCTTAGTAACGTATCCTCTAAATGAGCACTCACTTCTGCAGAACTATCACTCGTCTCTCCGTGATGTTCAAGTGGTGGGTCTGTAAAATGAGGGTCGTGAGACTCTGGTGGTATTTGTGGTTCCAACCCTGTAGTGAAGGATTCCAATTCCACTGGTAATCGAAGTTTGCCATATCGTTAAACAAGTGCAATACACTGTCTTCATCTCTGTCAACCAAAGGACTACCAGTTTCCAAAGCTCCGTTGAATACCCATCCTTGTGTGTCCGCATCCAAACCACTGAAAAAGTATTGCAGTCGAGTGTAGTTTGGAAAGTCATGATATCGGTACGTGTTTGCCAAGTCGTTGAATCTCTCCCACGCTACATAGAACGGCTCGGAAGGTTGTTGGGAAATGTTGTGAATGTTTGTTGATGTAGCATCTCCAAGTACCTCACAAGAAATGGACACAACCTAGAAAACCAAAGTAAAGGTTTATTGTGTAGGTGCTATTGTCTGGGTTTACAAGAACCGCCAAGAAGTTCAAGACATCATGTTCACTTCGTGGCCTAGTAAATCCGATAGTATACTACTAAGGAAGGTTCAAAGCCACAAGCTATGTGAGGGCCCAATCCTAATAATGTGATTAATGATCACACAATGATAATTATAGCGTAAACAGCGGAAGAGTTGTTTAATATATATGACCATGTGGCCCCTAAAAAAAATTTCGGCATGACCTCATCGCACGAGGAACATACCACCAACACAAGTCAACATATACTGAAAATATATAAATACCACCAGTTTCATATCCATCAACATAAACCAGCATACGAAAATCAAACTATGCTAAAATAAATTAAATATACAGACTCATCACACTACAGGGATACATCCCTGGTACAAAGACTACTGGGATAAACAAGATTAAAACATCAAGTGTGACTCCCACTGGATGTGCCCTCTCTGGTGTCCTGGTCACCTGTACCAACTGCCATTGTCCACACACAGAGACAACAGCCTCCCCCCAGGGGCTGAGCAAAAGCCCAATATGGAACGATCATGGAATATAATCATGGAATATACAACATGTATCTATAAAGTATGATAAATGATGTAATGCAATGCAATGCATGTCATGTCGGTATCAGGTCAATCACCCATCCACTGGGTATATTAGAAATCAATCAAATCGCTATCAAATCATAGTAGCTCTAGCCTGCCAAGCATAAGGGATAATCAGTGATGCGTCGTCAAAGCGTCATCACATCCCAAGTCTTGACACAGTCAGGGACGTACACAAGATGACATCAGCAAGGTGCCACCAATCACTCGTCTCAAAAAATCATGGTAATCAGAGGAGACCACGATTCCCTATACCTCTCAGGCCATTTAATGCTGGTCATAGTATTGCGGTACCAATCTCCAATGATTATCCCAGAATCCAAAAATAAAAAGGGTATTTAAGGACCATAGCTCAACGTGCAATGTCGTGCATCGATGTATGTATAAAAATGATGTGTGTGAACAAAACATTTAATTTCATACAACGATGTGCCAATTCATGAATGCTATGAATGCCACATAATTTAAATAAAATCACGTAGCCACATAATCTCACGTAATTCACAGAAGTCAACAAATCATATATCAAATGATAAAGATACCTGTCGTATGTTACCCGATCGCAACATACATTTCTTTCTCAATCTACAAGGAACTTGAGCTTGTAGGGTCAAACTAGTCACTGCATATCAATATAAATTCACAATTTAATAAACTAATCATTAAAAATTGGTTATCAATTTTAGTCACAGCTTAACCAATTTAGGGTAATTAAATTGATGCGATTACATCATAATTTAATTTGCTAAATTACTTTTCACCAATTCAAATTATTATTCAACAATTATAGTCCAAACTAACCGGTAATTATCGAAACAAAGTCGGAAAAATTGGATATCAAATTTACCCAAAATCGCACACGGTTCACGCACGGATTTCTTACGATTCTGGCGACCTCCGGCGGCGGTAGAGGCGGTGGCTGGTGTATAAAGTTTCTTCCAGGTGCAAGGAAGAGACTCGGTGCCTTGGCTTTGTCCAATTCGTGGTTGAATCGAATAAATCGAACCAAAAGTGTTCAAACCCTAGTCTGCGCGAGTTTCATCGTTCCAGGGTAAAATCGAAGCACTTTTCGAACACCAATATTCAAATATCTGGTATGGAAAGATGCGCCTCTGAATTAGTAACACGGTGGTACGTCGGGTTCGTCGATAGGTGGTCGGACGGCGGCGAACGGAGTGGATTTACATGCGGTGGTCGGTGATCGCGCGAAGTGTATGTTTTCGCACCTTTTAGTGCGTGTCCGTGATCTGTGCGTTTTACACGTTTTACTGTGTATTTTACGTCCTACACCGATATATATTAATTCCCGACCAATTATGAACATCGCGATGTCACCGGTGTACTGGTGCATGTATATTACATATACAATCCACACCTGACTTCGTGTCCTTATTTGAATCAAAAATTAATCTTTCGATTTAATACAAATTTTATATTTATTCAATCATTTTAATAAAATTTAGGTGTTAATCCGAATATTCCAAAATATATTTGTCATTCACCATGTTCTGACCCGACTGTCAATTGACATGTACAATGTCAATTTTCGCTCTCATTAATTAGACTATATTCTCATTAATTAATGTCTAACTAATTAACAAAATAATGTACAAATTGCTCTTAATTCTCATTATCAAATATAGGGACATCACATTTACAAAATGTTAAGTATGATATTGAGTTGTTATCAAAGATAATATTCCTCATGTTTATTCTCAACCATATGATTGACATAAGATGAATCACATAATTGTTGAGAAGATAAACATGATTTCCGATAATACGGTACGAGGGCCTTACATTTCTCCCCCACTTAAAAGATTTCGTCCTCGAAATCTCAAAGTGCATATCATAAATCATTAACCAATTATAGTACATATCCATACTATAATCGGAAAACATCAAGTTCATAAACTCAATTCAATGAGATTTTAGCATTAAGCTGAATCAAAATTAATGAATGTTGCGTTGAATCTCGAGGCACAAGTATAGTTTATTTATCTTATAAAAATGGAATATAATGGTTACAAGAAACCATATTTTCAGTTCCGAGCACAAAATTAACTGTTCAGTGTAAAACATTGAACAATTAAATTCAACCTCGTCATGTTGAAGAATGCATGCCAAATCATGTTGTATTTCCTAGATAGTGAGGTACGAAGTACATCTCTGACAATACATAAAATAAATAGTCATGTCAACCACTATGCAAGATTCTTAATTTACTTGAAAATCTTACACAATCAACATTATAACATCAAACAATACCTTTAACATGAGAGAGCTTTGAAAATGATTAAATCACCCTACTGACATTTCCAGAGGTGCCCACATTTGTTCTTATAACTAACTTACCGAGTCGGAGTGATTTTCCATCATTTTGCCATCCGTTGAATCTTATCTTCAGTTATTGTAACATTTCTAATTTCATCAATAGCATTCCTCGAACAAAGATATATTGCACTGTCTTAAGAATATATATATACCACGTATAATCAAGCATATACTCAAGTCAAATGTATTCTGGAATGAATCCCAGAATTCCAAAATAAAACCAAACTTTTACTAAGACATAATCGAGAAAATAAAATACTCTCTACAGTCTTCATTACGTTAAATAGTACACGCAATGTGATTGTCAGTCTACGAATAATACGTAGTCCTTGCAATCTAGAATATACATTTTGTATTCTATATTGCCAATATTTGAAAATAAACTCTCCGTACTAAACAAATAAACTCAAGACAAATGCTTTTACCAATCTTGGTCCATTTTTAATGTATAAACAATCCATTTATTTATATATAGGTCATACATTAGAAACAAAAATAAGTATATTACAATTCTAGAGTCTCATGGAGCATCAATTAACCATGACTTTTTAATAAAATCTAGAATCAAATAAATATCTTGAAGATAATAATTCATATGATTCTATAATCACAGTAGTGTCTCGTTGAGCCTTTGATACAAGAGATCAATTTAGGCTGAAAAGTCAGATTAATACATTAACAATATTCAGAAATAAAATATTTAATCCAATGTATAAATATTTACGTGTACCTTTGTGATTCGAACAACAGAAAATAAATCCTTTCGGAAATAAATCCACCTGTGTTGCCTTATATTGAGAGATTGACAGAACAAGTATTTCAAGCTCTTGTGGTCCAGATAAATAACAAATGTTTCCTCGTACAAATTCAAATCCTTAAAGCAAAACCAATTGCTGCCAGTTTCCAAATAATGTACGGGGTGTCGATTTTCTTAATATTTAAGTTGACGAGACACAACCTAAACCATTTAAAAACACATATGTGCAAATCATATATCCTCTGGCCAGAAGGAATAGTAAGTACAAGTACAAGTGTAGTGGTCAGTCTCGTCTTCAATTTACGAAAACTTTCTTCACACTCATCTGACCAAATACAGTTTTTAATTTTTCCGTGTCAACTGAGTAATAGGTTTAGCAATTTTACACAAACTTTTCGATAAAACGACCTTAAAAATCCTGTTAAACCCTATGAACAATCGGACCTCAAGATCATTAGTAGGTCTCCGCCAGTTTAACACTGCTTTAACCTTAGTTGGAGCAACAGAAATGTCATGTCGAGCAATGACGTGGCATGAGAGTATCACTTTGTTCATCCAAAATTTTCATTTGGATAGTTTGGCATTTCTCATCACTTCTTCATAGGAAATTGAAATTTAATTTCAGATATCCTACATGTACTAGTTCCTTAATAGCATGATTAAAAGGTTACCATTCAGTGCAATCCAAATTCAGATTGGACAGCTGGTCAGAAGCATTTTGTAGATAGAATCTGAAATATCAACTTTCAAATATTTAACACATCATTATTTTATCTTGGAATAACCAAGAGATCATTAATAGAAACAATCACAATCAAATCAAGTAGAAACAATCACAAGCAAATCAAGGATAATTTTTTTTAAAACACTTGACTCATCGAGTCCATGAAAATATCAAAAATTAGAAGACTCGTATGGCTTAACCATATATTGAGCATTTGGATTGACACCTGATACTACTCAGAGTGCAATCCATTAGCATACGTAAAGAACTGCAATTCATAGTCATACAAAATATCATAATAATTTCGACGCATTCAAGTCGAATTAATTTATGCACCTGAATTTTTTTTGAAATAGTCATGATTCTCAAATCAAGATTCTTACTCATCTTTTTAGAGATATATTCAGGAATCTTTCCTAGAACTTTACCATAAATGCACGAAATCTATGCTGAGATAAAATTCGGGTCCATGCAAAGTCTATCCAAATTCGGAACAAAGAAAATAATCATTCTTTGAACACGAGATCCATTACACATACGTGCATAGGTCTATGTCAGTTCCAAGTAAAAACAAATAAAATTTATCTGAAATATGAGATCCATGCAACGTCCGGGCAGGTCTATGTACCTATGTACATTCTTTCTTTAATCAAGATATGTTACACATATGTGCTACATTTGTAGTGCATTCAACTTGGTTATTAAAATTAATAGTCACATAAATTACGAGTTAATTCATCACTCATAATTTACTTTTTATTAATCAAATTATGAAATAACATAAATATAAAGTATTTCAGCTTGGACAACCAGGCTACAAAATTCCACCCAGTTATTAAGCGAAGAAATCGAACTACCTAATGAAAGTGATCATCAGTAGTTTCGATCATTCACCGGAATCATATTATTATCCAAACAACAATAACATCTCATAAGGATAAGTAATAGACTTTCCTTAAAAACAATTAATACTCAACCAGATATCATTTGATCAGAGAAAGTAACCTCCCCTACTTAAATATAAAGTGGGTGGATAAAATAAATTACCAACACCAATTTTGCCATTTTGATCTCCTTATGATATCTTCGTAGCTGATAGGTAAGCATTTGATAACTTTTGCATACCCAGCTCTAGACTTATCACGAATAGGAGACAAATTATGACAAAACAATCAATGCACATTTTGCAACAGATAACTTGTTGCAATTCACTATTCAATTTCATTTCAAATATAAAGAAATACATAAAAAATTATTCGAGGGATTCAATCCCCAAGACTATTTTCAAAAGTTCAAAATCCATATCTCACATAGTCATATCTTCAAAACATATAACAACGTTTTATACGACATGTTTATTACTTTACTATTTGTAACAATGTTACCCGCATCTATCATCTAATCAAAGCAATAACTCACCCTTTCCAGCATTCTCAGTGCCGAAAATTTAGGTGACTCTATGTCCCAAAACAAATATAGCTCAATCAAATCCAAGTACATTACACATTGCAAATCTATCGTTCGACATTGTTACTTTCAATAGGTTTAGGAGCAATTGCATTGCTCTAAACACATTCATTTACATTCAATTATATAGCAATGATACCATAATCGATATCAATACTATACATTAATTTATTCAAACAAACTCAAAATCATTTAGCTGTTCATTGTTAGTAGGTCTCAGAGTACATACTTTTTCCATACCTCATGCTGCCACATATAAAACTTTATTCACAATAGTATAGTATTAATATCGTGAGCAATATCAATACTACACAAATCAACATATTCACATATCAATCTCATGTAACATCATACCAAGGCAAGGCAAGCCAAGTAAGAGCAAATAAGTCAAATAATTCAAACACAAGCGCACACATTTATTTGTGCCTATTCAAGTGCACACAAGACTCAAAAGTTGAGCATTTCCAGTTATGCTCTGATACTATGAGGGCCCAATCCTAATCATGTGATTAATTATCACACAATGATAATTATAGCATAAACAGTGGAAGAGTTGTTTAATATATATGACCATGTGGCCCTAAAAATTTCGGCATGACCTCATCGCACGAGGAACATCCACCAACACAAATCAACATATACTGAAAATATATAAATACCACCAGTTTCATATCCATCAACATAAACCAGATAAATCAAACTAGGCTAAAATAAATTAAATATACATAGACTCATCACACTACAGGGATACATCCCTGGTACAAAGACTACTGGGATAAACAAGAGTAAAACCTCAAGTATGACTCCCACTGGACGTTCCCTCTCTGGTGTCCTGGTCACCTGTACCACCTACCATTGTCCACACACAAAGACAATACCAGCCTCCCCCTGGGGCTGAGCAAAAGCCCAATATGGAACAATCATGGAATATACAACATGTATCTATAAAATATGATAAATGATGTAATGCAATGCAATGCAATGTATGTCGTGTCGGTATCAGGTCAATCACCCATCCACTGGGTATATCAGAAATCAATCAAATCGCTATCAAATCATAGTAGCTCGAGCCTGCCAAGCATAAGGGATAATCAGTGATGCGTCGTCAAAGCGTCATCACATCCCAAGTCTCGACACAGTCAGGGACATACACAAGATGACATCAGCAAGATGCCACCAATCCCTCGTCTCAACAAATCATGGTAATCAGAGGAGACCATGATTCCCTATACCTCTCGGGCCATTTAATGCCGGTCATAGTATCGCAGTACCAATCTCCAATGATTATCCCAGAATCCAAAAATAAAAAGGGTATTTAAGGATCATAGCTCAACGTGCAATGTCATGCATCGATGTATGTATACAAATGATATGTGTGAACAAAACATTTAATTTCATACAACGATGTGCCAATTCATGAATGCTATGAATGCCACATAATTTAAATAAAATCACGTAGCCACATAATCTCACGTAATTCACAGAAGTCAACAAATCATATATCACATGATACAGATACCTGTCGTATGTTACCCGATCACAACATACATTTCTTTCTCGATCTACAAGGAACTTGAGCTTGTAGGGTCAAAGTAGTCAATGCATATCAATATAAATTCACAATTCAATAAACTAATCATTAAAAAATTGGTTATCAATTTTAGTCACAGCTTAACCAATTTAGGGTAATTAAATTGATGCGATTATATCATAATTTAATTTGCTAAATTAATTTTCACCAATTCAAATTATTATTCAACAATTATAGTCCAAATTAAACGGTAATTATCGAAACAAAGTCGGAAAAATCGGATATCAAATTTACCCAAAATCGCACATAGTTCACGCACGGATTTCTTCCGATTCCGGCGACCTCCGGCGGCGGTAGAGGCGGTGGCTGGTGTATAAAGTTTCGTCCAGGTGAAAGGAAGAGATACGGTGCCTTGGCTTCATCCAATTCGTGATTGAATCGAATAAATCGAACCAAAAGTGTTCAAACCCTAGTCTGCGGAGTTTCATCGTTCCAGGGTAAAATCGAAGCACTTTTCGAACATCAATATTCAATTATCTAGTATGTAAAGATGTGCCTCTGAGTTAGTAACACGGTGGTAGGTCGGGCTCGTCGTTAGGTGGCCGGACGACGGCGAACGGAGTGGATTTACTTGCGGTGGTCGGTGATCGCGCGAAGTGTTTGTTTTCGCACTTTTTAGTGCGTGTCCGCGACTGTGTGTGTTTACATATTTTACTGTGTGTTTTACGTCCTACACCGATATAAATTAATTCCCGACCAATTATGAACATCGGAATGTCACCGTTGTACTGGTGCATGTATATTACATATACAAGCCACACCTGACTTCGTGTCCTTATTTGAATCACAAAAAATTAAATATTTCGATTTAATACAAATTTTATATTTATTAAATCATTTTAATAAAATTTTGGTGTTAATCCGAATATTCCAAAAATATATTTATCATTCACCATGTTCTAACCTGACTGTCAATTGACATGTACAAGGTCAATTTTCACTCTCATTAATTAGATTATATTCTCATTAATTAATTTCTAACTAATTAACAAAATAATGTACAAATTGCTCTTAATTCTCATTATCAAATATCGGGACATCACATTTACAAAATATTAAGTATGATATCGAGCTATTATCAAAGATAATATTCCTCATGTTTATTCTCAACCATATGATTGACATAAGATGAATCACATAATTGTTGAGAAGTTAAACATGATTTCCGATAATACAGTACGAGGGCCTTACAAGCTACCTCTCCCGATGCAATAATTTTTCATGCGAACTCTCTTTTAACACCACGTGCATACATGCATAATTTCGTTCATGTGGGGGATTGTTAGAAAAATGTGCTTAATGAATTTAAATTAAGCAAGTTGGACACGATAAAATAGTCGAATACTTGATAAATGAGAAAACGATAAAAAACGGACGGAAAAATACTGCCCAGGGAAAATCCTGGCAGCTCAAGCGGCTCCTGAGCTCTCCCAGGCAGCGGACGAATGCTGCCCAATTTTTTGGGCAGCAAGTTAAGCGCTCAAGCATCGCATCCGGGTGCTCAAGCTACCGAGATTCTGCCAGGAAAATTTGTGGAGGTTGTTTTCGTGAACTAGTGTGTCCCTTCGCATCCGAGTGCATTTTTTCATGATTGCTTGCCTCCAATTGGCGTCATTTGATGGAAATGGATGGATAAATATATATACAACATCTCATATGAAGCATAAAATTATATTTTAGAAATTAACATCACAATATGAGAGAGAAAAGCAAGATCATCATATTTATTTTGTTCTTGAAGGAGAGAGTTCGTAACCTTTGTAGTCGATGTTCTTGTGATTTGTTTTGCTACAATCACAAGAGAAGTCGTTGTATCTTGAGAGATGATTGCCACAAAACAAAAGCACCTTGTGTAAGACCCCGAGATTTGATTAAGCTTAATTAAATATAATTTGGGAATTTTATAATAATTAATTTGTAATTAATTAATTAGATGTGGAATTGACAATATAAATGTCAACTGATAATTTAATCGGAACATGAAATATTTTTGAAATTGTAAAATATACTCCGATAATATTTTAGAGATAAGTTATTAAAATGAAGAATTTAATTGAGATGCCCCGAAATTAATTAATTGCAATCTGGGCATTAATTATGTTTATATGATGAATTATGTTGATAATTGATTTACGTGTTAAAATTAATTATCATGTTGAAATGCTTAGTCGCATGATAGGCGTGACCCGGGGTTGCATTTCAGGGTGCATGTTATGCATGTTAGAAAATGGGGTGTTAACATGATTTAATTGTATTGGGTGTTAATTATGAGGAAGATGTGAATGTAGTAGATGTTTGGTGCATTTTTGTAAAGATGCTTTTAAAATACCATGTTGGAGTATTTTATACATCATGTTAACTTTGGGGTTCAAATTTAATTAACTTATAACCCATACCCCACTATACCCTTCATCTCACTTTACCCTTTTCTCTTCTAAAATCCCCAAATTCACTCTCAAAACCTTACCCATTCCCCATTTTCGAAATTCATCAAGGAAGGAGAAGGAAAGCTCCACAAAACTTTTGCTTGTGGGATTTTTGTTAAGATTTGGAGTCTTCAAGAGGTATGGAACCCTTCCTAAAGTTTGGTTTTGAAATGGGATGATTTTTGAAGTGTTTTAGGTGGGTTTGTTTTGAGTATGTGTTGTATGTTGTTGGGGTATGATTTTTGAAGTGTTTTATGTGGGTTTTAGTGAGTTATGATGATGTTGGTGTTGTAGGAAAGTATTGGTTTGAAGGGTATAAGATGGAGCTTGAAAAATGCTCAAAAATGGTGAAATATCGCGCACCAGCAGGTGGCGATCGATCGCCATATACAAGGCGATCGATTGCCGATGGCCAGTAGCGATTTACACAGCAGGCGATCGATCGCCTCAAATGAAGCGATCGATCGCCGCGAAGCAAACGGTCAGACGATCGATCGCCACATTTTAAGCGATCGATCGCCACTGTTTTAAAATTGGAAAATGATGAATTTTGATGAATTTTTGGTATTTGACTATTGTTTAGCTTCTAATATTGATTTGTATGAATGTGTAGAACCATCTCAGGTACACACAACATCAAGGAGATAAAGTTCTCCAACTTCTCCACTTTTGGGAATTAAGGTACGTAAGAAGCGTACGGGCATCGGACCGTAAAACACACTCCTACATTAAGACTATGCCATGATTACATAAGTATATATGATGTTTATGATGATGATTATGATAAGTAAGTTTATGATGATGATGTTTATAATTAATGAATATGATATGATGTTCATGATGATGATCATGATAAGTAAGTTTATGATGATGATGTTTATGATGAATGAAGATGATATGATGTTCATGATGATGATCATGATAAGTAAGTATAAGATGATGATGTTTATGATGTGATGATGATGTATGTGTTTAACTATGTTATTGAGAATGGTTGAGTGTACTGGCAGTTGTTATGGGAAAGCGAGGAAGGTACTTACCGCTGACATAGCTAGCGAGGAGATTACATCCGATATCAAGGTGTAGCGAGGGGTAATCACAGTACCGCTATATGTCGAAGAGGGGGCCAATTGTTCCGCGGACATAACAAGGCCAGAAACATCCCCATTTCTCAATAATGTTGTTGATTATGAGCATATGTGTAAAGAATGATTTTAATCATTTATGTCAAGAACTAATGATTATATGCATGACTATGAAACAGGGATGTAGGATCGAGCGCTTACCGCTTTACCAATAACTATAGTTAAGGGTAATGGCGCAATTTACTTATATGCCATTACCTTATGATGTTAAGTAATGATGTACATGCTCATGATGGGTTGTTCCTGTAGGTACGCTCTTGGATTGAAAGATTAAGGGTCGGGTGGAGGCAGTGAGCTATTAGGAGCATGAAAGAAGATATGATACAGGATTTTTGGATAGTCTCTACTCTATGAGTAGTATAATTCTATCGCTTTAACATTCCTTATTGAGAATGTAATTAATTAAGCTTTGAAATTTCATTTTTTGGCCTGTAATCTTATTGGCTCAAAGCTACAACCGGAACCCTAAGGTATTATTAATGCATGTTTAGTCCATAATACGTTATTAATATGATGTTAAGGTAGGAAGACCCTACATTAATTTTGGGTTATAGTAGTGTTTATAAATCCCAATTGTTGTCTGTAAATTTAATTTATCAGTGCACCGGTGACACTTCGATGTACATAACTGGACTGGAAATACATATATATTAAAACGTTTTCAGTCTATTTTCACACACTAAAAGTGTGTAAACACACACACATCAGATCCGAACTCTCTTCCCTCTTTTCTCTCCTCCTGGGCGACGCCTGACCACCTCCTGTAAATCGCGTGCGCCCGCCGCCGTCCGACCTCCGCCCGATGCGTTCAACATACCACTGTGTAGCCAACTCAATGGCGCAACTTTCCACACCAAGAATCCATGGTGAAAGTTTCTGAATCGTTCGGATTTTGGCCAGAAGCGATGAAATCGCATGCATTAGTTCAGGTAATTTTCGTCTGATTTCTTCGTCTCAACCATAAATTGGTTCGATTATTGTTGTGCGAAATCTTCCCCTAACCATGTCAGATGTTTCCCTCCAGTCGTCGCCCCTGCAGCCGCCGTGAGGCGCCGGAAAACGCACCTGAAATGCTCGGCTAATGTTCACGCTTGGTAAATTCAAATTTTCCGCATCTAAATTTGAAATGTAGCTTTTAATTTACGTGTTGATGTTAGTCTTGGATTATATTGTAGCTGGTTCGATTTGTTTTAGATTGTACCGACCAAATTCTTGCATATAGGCGTGAAGTGCTTCATTCCTTTTCTTGATAAAATTCAAACCATTTTAATTCGAAATGTAGCTTTTAATTTACGTGTTGATGTTAGTCTTGGATTATATTGTAGCTGGTTCGATTTGTTTTAGGTTGTACCGACCACATTCTTGCATGTAGGCGTGAAGTGCTTCATTCCTTTTCTTGATAAAATTCAAACCATTTTAATCCTGTTTTAACTTAATAAATCATGCTCGAGGGGAAATCATGTAAATTCCATGACAATTTTTGGATGGTGTTGATTCTTTATTGTTTTTGGTTGGGAAATCTGGTTTGTAGTGTACTGAGAGAATTGGGTGAAGAAACTGTTGAGAGTGGCGAGCAATTCGAAGCAGAACAAAGCCCATAACCAACCGACACTCTCATTCATTGCAGCAATAGAGCTGTGAAGGGAAAGCTGCGAAAATTGTAACCGAGGGAATTGAAACATTAAGGGGCTAAGTAAGGAGAAATCAAATAAAAAAATCCATAAAGCAATGTAGGTATAGAAGTGAGTAGTGTTAAACTTTGAATCACATATGAATGGATGTCATGTAATCTCAAAGGCATTCTTGGGTTGAATTCGAATTTGTCGCTCAAATTTCACTCTTAAGTGTAGATTGTCTTACCTGTTTAATTTTGGTAGATACCGTGCATTGATTAGCTTGGACGATTATGCATGCATGCATGAGTTAGTAGACATTTTGGTTAGTTGATATATGAAATGATCTGGAAGACAAGATATAAGAGTATAGTGACAAAAGAAAGCTAAAATGTTCCTAACTTTCTTTTTAACGGATGTTGTGAATTAAAGAAGAGTTTAGCACATAGATGATTATAAATGATGTTATTGTATGTATTTTTAGATTCACATATGACACTGGAGCTCCACGAGCTACAAGGACGATCTTCATACTTTAGAAAATAAAGAAATAGGTATGTTGCGATCGGTAACATACGGCATGTATCTGTATTATTTGATATATGATAGCTGAACTTACGTGACTTACGTGAAATTACTTGGCTATGTGAATTTACTTGAATTATGAGCATTCAGAGTTGATATATCGATCTACCAAAATAAATGTTTTGTTAACACACATCTTTTTTCAATAAATGCACATTGATATATGACTTTCACGTTGGACATATTAAGTTGAATCATATGAGATTATGATATTGGCATGATGCATTGACACGCATGGACATTGAGCACGTCATATTGATTCTACCGATTCCTTCATTGATACCCTTATCCTTTTTCGTTGGTATCTATGATGCGTGTCTGGGGATGATGGGCACACTGATGGCTCGGTGGAGAGAGTGAGCTGAGAGATGCCGTAGCGATGAGTGTGCCGACGTTGCCCAGACACGAGGGATGATGGAGCGCCGATGGCTCGATGGAGAGAGATGTCGTAGCGACGAGCGAGTCGACGCTCTGGTCGAGCATAATATTTGATTGATGATACCTTTCTTTGGACTCCGATCCTTTGGTATCTTGAGATATTTGATAGCCTTTCCTTGGATTTCTGGACATTTGCTATCTCGAGATGATTTGTACCTTTCATGCATCGCATTGCATTGCATTGCATTGCATGACATCATATATCACATTTTATAGATTCATGTTGTATTTACTTGATAGTTTCATATTGGACTTTGGCTCACCCCGTAGGGGGCTGTTGTTGTCTTTGTGTGTGGGCAATGGCAGGTATTACAAGGGACCAGGATCCAAAAGAGGGAATGCTCGCTGGAAGTATTACCTGAGGTTGTTTTCTTCTTTTCCCAGTCGTAGGATAGTTACGTATACCAGGGTTTGTCCTGGATAGTATAACTATGTAAATTAAGTTTATTTCCGTCGAGTCTTGATTATGGGTGAATATTTGATGTTTCTTTACTGCTGATGATATTATGTATTTACTTGCTGCACTGGGATATTGTTTTTGTGTTTTCATTTTTTTCTGGTATGTCCCTCGTGCGCGGAGGTCATGCCAAAATTTTTAGAGCCACTTGTTGGCAGAACTTTTAAGAACTTTTAAAATAATCTTCCACTGTTTACAACTGAATAATCATTGTGTGATAATTAAACACTTGATTAGGAACGGGTCCTCACAGTTGGTATCATAGCATAAACTGGGAATGCTCTAGTCTTGAGTCTTGTGTACACTTTTAAATAGGCACGAATTAATATGTGCGTATGTGTTTGAAACTTATTTGACTTATTTGCTCTTACATGATTTGGAGTGAAATAGTTGATGTCGATATGTGGTTTATAATTGAGTATGCTGAGTTGTGTCGTATTGATATTGACCACGATATCGATACCTATGTTTGAGAAAACTTAGTAGGGAAAGAATTTACACTCGAACACCTAGGAAACCTATCATTATTGAACGAATACTGCATTAGATTTAATAAATGAAGAATATGCATATCAAATGAGACATTCAAACTCTTTTATGAAGTTTTAATAAATAAGATGTCTTTGAGCAATGAAGTTGCTTTGGAACCTGTTGAGAATCAGGGTTGAATGAGTTATGATATAATTGAAATGAAAGTCCTTGGATGTGATTGAGATATCTCCAGGACATAGAGCCATTTAGATTTCAGCATTGAGATGCTGGAACAGGATGAGATATGGTTATATCGGAATGAGATTTGAGTATGATATTCTCACAAAAAGTAAAAAGAATGGACTAACCAATATGTTGTATGTAAACATAGTTAGATGCTGGCTTTGATGAAATGAACTATAGAATTGATTAGTCACCAAGAATAAATTGTATAGAAACATCATGTTATGGTGGGAAAAATTCAAATATATGAGATATAGATCGAGAACTTTTGGGAAGTCTTGTCCTTCAGATAAATTCCCATGAAATGAAATCTAATAATGATATGACTATTTTGATGTATGTTCGAACTTACAGAAGATTATTGGTCATTAAGTAGTTCGATGTTAATTGATTAATCTGAGGAGATGGAATTTTAGGATATGATGTTTAAGTCGAAATTCCATCTGTATTGGGATACCTTATAATTTGACTGAGATGAAGTATTAAAGGGATGAACTCTCAAGTTGTTATGTGTTAGTAACATAGCTGAAACACAAATGTTGTGACTCACCAGCATACATAATAAGAGAATGTACAGATGTACATCCGGAACATGAAATAAACGACGTGCAAATATGGTTCGATATATTGGAAACCATTAATGAAAAGGCTCCTATACGAACTCTGTATAAATGTACCATAGAACCAGTTTCTAAGTAAAGCCTAATTTTCTGAAAATCTAGAAGTGGTACAGATCCAGACCTGGAGATCGCACGATAGTAGTGTTGAACGCGAACTTGTGCTCGGAACTATTAGGAATCTCAGGTTAACTGAAGTGATATTTTGGGTCTATTAAAGAGTAGAATTTTCATGGACTTGAGTATTAACATATTTTAGACTCCGTGCATTGGTGATAAAGTTGTGAGAAAAATGTTTAAACTGGTAGAACTTTCGAAGATACTTCTAATAGATTTGTAAGCATACCGATAGAGACTTTGACTCGGTATTGAATTTAGACAACTGAAATGATTGTCTTATGTTAAGAAGGATTTATCTGATTCATTTATCCTAGGACGATTTTGTACGTCTACTAAAAGATTCGCATTCTGAATCGTATCAGGTGTCAATCCAAAGACCCGAGCTGCTTATAATCTATCTTGTTTGCTCGACATATGATTATGTCATACGAGTTTTCTAATTCTTGATTGAACTCGATGAATTGAATCTTTTGACAAGTTCTAATCGAATGGTAATTACTCCTATTCGTATTCTTTTGGTCTTTCGAGATGAAAATAGACTGTGCTGAATATCCTAAATAGATATCTCAGATTTCGTATTTGAAATATGTCTGATCAGTCCATCCAGCCTGAATGTGGATTGCACAGGATAGAAATCTTTCTTTCATGTTATTTAGCGGGATTGACTTTTCCCATCGATAGTGAAGCTCACACCTCTTATGCGATTAACTCAAGTGAGTCAGATATTTCTCTGATCAGACGAGCGTAACTTTTGTTCGTTGATGAACCTCCGAATTTGTTTTTATCAATTCCTTCTGACATAGAAAAGTAGAACATATCTGAATCAATCTTTCAGTTTCCTATTAGGAAATGATTCTATTTGCTAAGCTATCCAAATGGAAATTTTGGATGATCGAAGTGATACTCTTGAGCCACGTCATTTCTTGACGTAGCATTTCTGTTGATTCAACTAAGGTCGAAGTTAGCGTTAAACGGGCTAAGACCTACAAATGTTCATGAGGTCCGATGTTTTGTGGTTTAGCGGGATTTCAAATGTTGATTTATCGAAAGGATTGTTTTTGAAAAATGGCTAAACCTATTACTGACAGAGAAAATTTGAAAATGTATTCGGTCAGATGAGTATGAAATTTGTTTTCTTGAGACCCTGTATATAGTTTGAACTAGAAACAAATGTTTTGTTTTAAAAATTTGATGTCATTATTTATACGGGGGAAAATTTGTTTTATTCGGACCACAAGAACTTAAAATATATATTCTGATCTGAATACGAGGCAATGCATGTTGATGAATTACGATGTGAAGCTCTTGAAGGATTACGATGATGAAACTCAAATGTTGCTACGGCTGTCCTCAGTCGTAACATCCACGAGTCTGTTCTAGTTTTTTGTTCGTATCACCTGGTATATGCCGATATCTGTACTTTTGACTGAGCTTTTCACTCATACCAGGAATTCTATCATTGTCTCAGGATTTCAAGTTGAGTCAGAATTTATTCTAAACATCAGAAAAGTCTAACGAAATGATGTTCGAACGCAGAAATCTTAAGAACTCGTATCTTCAGAACATCCTTTTTGCTTTCAGATATCTACTGATAGTTTCTACGACTTAATGATTCATAAGTTGTTCCTGATAATTCTGATTTGGCCTCTATACTTACTCGAGAAGTTCATACATGTGAAGATAGCATCTACCCTGAAAACAAAAGATGCTTGTGACTGCGAGATCTCAGTTCTGATGTATGAGATAAGATGTTATGGGTGTATTGTCAAATGTTGAGGTTGTCAACAAGTTTAAACCAAATGAATGAATACAACTCGGAGGGTTGCTTCATGGCTTTGGAAGTCCTCAATGGGATTGAGAACTGATGACTATGGATTCTGTGACAGTATTCCTCGATCACCCATAGATTGTGATGCTATTTTGAACAGTATTAATCTACTTCCTAAGTCTGCACTTTTCTGTCGTTACGAGCGGTCTTATCCTTATACGAATATGGTCGTTGTTTATCGAGGATATGTTACGTAATGTGGTGAACAATTTTAACGTTTGAGGGCAATAAGCTTTGCCGTTAATCGAATTTTCCTATATTGATACCTATCAAACGAGCATAGGATTTGACATCTTTTGAAATCTTTTAGGAGAGAGGTTGAAGATTGCCTCTAGCCTGGAAAGAAATCGGTGAAAAACCAGTTGACTGGACCTGATATTATACGAGAAACGAATGATAAGATTCAGTTGTTCAGATAGCGGATGATGGTCGCCCAGGATCGTCAAGCTAGTTATGCTTCTAAACGAAGACGACCCATAGAATTTCAGTTAGGAGATCATATGTTTCTGGAAATTTCTTCTTTCGGGACACAAATCGTTCTGGCATGCGAGGCAAATTATCGCCTTGTTGGGTTGACTGTACAAGATCTGAGAATGAATTGGAAATCTTGCCTATAGATTGGCATTGCCACCAGCTGTATTGGTCACTCGCGATGCATTTTTTCTTCATGTTGCTCGTTGCGAATATATTAGTCGGATCGATCACGTCTTTCATCCTGATGAGATTGGACTTGATCTTTCGTGTTAAACATCTTGTTTGCATTTTTGATCGTAACGATATATACTCGTTCCATTGTATTCAATATATTCTGTTGTGCATTCTGATCCATATACCGTTTTCAGCGTTGATTTGTATCTATGTTCGAGATTTCGAGGACGAAATCTGTTTAGTGGGGGAGAAATGTAAGACCCCGAGATTTGATTAAGGTTAATTAAATATAACTTGGGAATTTTATAATAATTAATTTGTAATTAATTAAATTAGATGTGAAATTGACAATATAAATGTCAACTGACAATTTAATCAGAACATGACATATATTTGAAATGGTTGACAATATAAATGTCAACTGACAATTTAATGAGAACATGACATATTTTTGAAATGGTAAAATATACTCCGATAATATTTTAGAGATAAGTTATTAAAATGAAGAATTTAATTTTGGGTTATAGTAGTGTTTATAAATCCCAATTGTTGTCTGTAAATTTAATTTATCAATGCACCGGGGACACTCCGATGTACATAACTGTACTGGAAATACATATATATTAAAACATTTTCAGCCTATTTTCATGCACTAAAAGTGTGTAAGCGCACACACATCAGATCCGAACTCTCTTCCCTATTTTCTCTCCTCCCGCACGACGCCCGACCACCTCCTGTAAATCGCTTGCGCCCGCCGCCGTCGGACCTCCGCCCGGTGCGTTCGACATACCACTGTGTAGCCAACTCAATGGCGCAACTTTCCACACCATGGTGAAAGTTTCTGAACCGTTCGGCTTTTGCCCAGAAGCGATGAAATCGCATGCATTAGAGTTCAGGTAATTTTCGTCTGATTTCTTCGTCTCAACCATAAATTGGTTCGATTATTGTTGTGCGAAATCTTCCCTTCACCATGTCCGATGTTTCCCTCAAGTCGCCGCCCCTGCAGCCGCCGTGAAGCTCCGGAAAACGCACCTGAAATGCTCGGCTACTGTTCACGCTTGGTAAATTCAAATTTTCAGCATCTAAATTCGAAATGTAGCTTTTAATTTACGAGTTGATGTTAGTCCTTGGATTATATTGTACTGCTGGTTTGATTTTTTTAGGTAGTATCGACCAGATTCTTGCATGTAGGCGTGAAGTGTTTCATTCCTTTTCTTGATAAAATTCAAACCATTTTAATCATGTTTTAACTTAATAAATCATGCTTGAGGGGAAATCATGTAAATTCAATGACAATTTTTGGATGGTGTTGATTCTTTACTGTTTTTGGTTGGGAAATCTGGTTTGTAGTGTACTGAGAGAATTGGGTGAAGAAACTGTTGAGAGTGGCGAGCAATTCGAAGCAGAACAAAGCCCATAACCAACCCACACTCTCATTCATCACAGCAATAGAGCTGTGAAGGGAAAGCTGCGAAAATTGTAACCGAGGGAATTGAAACATTAAGGGGCTAAGTAAGGAGAAATCAAATAAAAAAATCCATAAAGCAATGTAGGTATAGAAGTGAGTAGTGTTAAACTTTGAATCACATATGAATGGATGGCATGTAATTTCAAAGACATTCTTGGGTTGAATTCGAATTTGTCGCTCAAATTTCACTCTTTAGTGTAGATTGTCTTACCTGTTTAATTTTCGTAGATATCGTGCATTGATTAGCTTGGACGATTATGCATGCATGCGTGAGTAAGTAGACATTTTGGTTAGTTGATATATGAAATGATCTCGAAGACAAGATATAAGAGTACAGTGACAAAAGAAAGCTAAAATGTTCCTAACTTTCTTTTTAACGGATGTTGTGAATTAAAGAAGAGTTTAGCACATAGATGACTATAAATGATGTTATTGTATGGATTTTTAGATTCACATATGACACTGGAGCTCCATGAGCTACAAGGACGATATTCATACTTTAGAAAAGAAATAAATAGGTATGTTGCCATCGATAACATACGACAGATATCTGTATTATTTGATATATGATTTGTTGAACTTACTTGACTTACGTGAAATTACTTGGCTATGTGAATTTACTTGAATTATGAGCATTCAGAGGTGATATATCTGTACCAAAATAAATGTTTTGTTAACACACGTCTTTTTCAATAAATGTACATTGATATATGACTTTCACGTTGGACATATTAAGTTGCATCAAATGAGATTATGATATTGGCATGATGCATTGACACGCATGGACATTGAGCACGTCATGTTAATTCTACCGATTCCTTCGTTGATACCCTTATCCTTTTTCGTTGGTATCTGTGATGCGTGTCTGGGGATGATGGGCACGCCGATGGCTCGGCGCAGAGAGTGAGCAGAGAGATGTCGTAGTGACGAGTGTGCTGACGTCGCCCAGACACGAGGGATGATGGACCGCCGATGGCTCGATGGAGAGAGATGTCGTAGCGAGGAGCGAGTCGACGCCCTGCTCGAGCATGATATTTGATTGATGATACCTTTCTTTGGACTCCGATCCTTTGGTATCTTCCTTGGATTTCTGGACATTTTCTATCCCGAGATGATTTGTACCTTTCATGCATCACATTGCATTGCATGACATCATATATCACATTTTATAGATGCATGTTGTATTTACTTGATAGTTTCATATTGGGCTTTGGCTCACCCCGTAGGGGGCTGTTGTTGTCTTTGTGTGTGGGCAATGACAGGTATTACACGGGACCAGGATCCAAAAGAGGGAATGCTCGCTGAAAGTATTACCTGAGGTTGTTTTTTTTGTCTTTTCCCAGTCGTAGGATAGTTACGAATACAAGGGTGTGTCCTGGATAGTATAACAATGTGAATTAAGTTTATTTCCGTCGAGTCTTGATTATGGGCGAATATTTGATGTTTCTTTACTGCTGATGATATTATGTATTTACTTGCTGCACTGAGATATTGTTTTTGTGTTTTTATTTTTTTCTGGTATGTCCCTCGTGCGCGGAGGTCATGCCAAAATTTTTAGAGCCACTTGTTGGCAGAACTTTTAAAATAATCTTCCGCTCTTGACAAATGAATAATCATTGTGTGATAATTAAACACTTGATTAGGAACGGTCCTCACACCTTATGCGGAGAAAATTCCTCTTAAAGATAAATTGTTATACATTTGTCTCGACTTAAGACATTCGTCATTTCTTTTCCATAAATTATCAGAGGAAATCCCATACAACGCAATAAACAATCTCTCGGTACAATCACTTTAATAACCAGAACTATTGCAACTCACTTAGCTGGAATTAGCAAAGTGAAGCGATTCACGATTCGATTAGGGTGTTTAGAATATTACAATTATAATTTTGGCATATAAAAATAGTTATTTTATTTCTTGACAATTAATATATTTTAGTAGATAATGATATATACAATTTCCGGGAAAATGGTATTTTGGTCCTATTATTCATACCTAAAACACTTTTAATCCACAAATATCTTAAATAACAATTTTGATTTTTAATCATTCATATCATCAACAAAATATTCCTTTTTATTAAACACCGTCAACCTTAACGACAAATGAAAATTAGGAGTTATAATTTCTTCCCTGTATAAGTCATCTGCCCTTTCACATGCCAACCATTCACCCTTCTTACTGGGAAATTTTTCATCAGGTGGACTCATACACCATTAAATTCAAACATATGCATACATATAGATATGAATAGAAGCTCTAACTATAATCTTAGCACAAAACTTGAGAACACTACCTTTATTTAGATTGCTTTTATGGCCGAAGTTGGATCTGTCGAAACATCAAAACCAGGAGGAACAAAAACGACATCGTCCCACAATGATGATGAGCTATCCTACAAAGCAATTGGATGATTGAATAAATTTCGGCCATAAGCTGCAATTCACTATTAAATTTTTAAAGAGTATGTTGTAATGAAAGGAAAAAAACATTTGGAGATTAAGTTTGAAATCTATCCTTTTTGCAAACACGAAGTGGTCCACAACTTGTTATGGTGAGAAAGAATACGAAAAAATTGAATCGAGTCAAATACTACTCATATTTTCATATTCGAGCTCAGATTCAAATTCTTTAAACTGACTAGAACATCGAAAAATAAATCATTTTAGGCTCGAATTCGCTCGAAATAAGAGGTCGATGTGTATGATTCAATCTTAACTATCGAGCTTTGTTCATCAAATGCTTAATATATATTAGAACATGTTCGAACTTAGTTCAAAAGTATATTCAAACATAAATGCATATTAACTAACATCCGAGCAACCTCGAAAAGCTTGTTAACATGCTCAGTTTGTTTGCAAAGCAGTTCACTCATCTGTTATGTTCCTTTTCCTAAGCTCGAAGCTAATAAAGTCACCGGTATAGTCTTCCTGTTGTATCTGTTTCTCCGGTGACTGGCGACCCTTTAAGCCCATTTGAACAAACAAGACAATCTTAGCCACGATCAATTGCCCTTCTGCTGGTTGCTAGCTCATCGCCAGCATGTCGTAACTATAAACATCATCCTTTGTTTTTGCTTTTCATGTCTGCCCATATTCTGTTGCAACGTATCCTGCCACCATCTGTTAGCATAAATGCCCAGCATGCCAAACGTTGGCATAATGGGTTTTATGGACCCTAACCAATTATCTAACTTATTATCACTATAAATATAACATCATGATTATGGTTAATATAATTCAATACAATTCACTCTATCTCATAGAAACGCCGACATCACACTAGCACTGGTGCTGGACTTGTAGATCTGATCAGGTTGATTGGACTCGAGGGTCACTACAATCAGATTCTCGTCGGTGAACTGTAATTCTTTTCGTGCTTTTTTCGATTTATGCATGTTATAATATATGAATCAGACGCGATCTATCCGTCCCCGGGTTAGATCTGTTTTTGTTTTATTCCGCTGCGTTTGGATCTGACGCCGGGGTACGGAAACCAACAGTGATATCAGAGAAAGGTTTACGCTTTTAATTAATTTTATTAGATCGTTTTCAGTCATAGTAATCGTGTTTTTTCAGAAATTACGGCGTTAGGAAAAATATAGAATATAGATTAAAAAAGTTTTAATCATGATCCAAATGAGTGCACAGTGATTTTTCCCGTTTTTCCATTGCACCTTGTTAAGGGACGGCGGTGAGCGGCAAGCCTTGCACGACAGCACATGCGGTGGAGAATCGTTCTCCGCCACCGTGCGTAGCCTGCGAAGGCCTGCGCTACCGGAATTCATGGCTGTCCTACGTGCGAGGAGAAGAACTGCTGCGCGCGCTCCTCATCTCTGCGAAAATCGTTCGAACGATTTGAGCAACTTACTCTCGATCTGCACGTGAATCCGAAAGGCGGCGGCACAATATTGTCCAGAAACCCTAATTTATTTTTGGTTAATGTTGGACAGTAGGCGGCGGGAAATATCGTGTAACCCTAATGCCCATTCTGAAAAGATGATGAAAGTAATTTCCGATTTTTCAAAAAAACAAAATGGGTTTTTCGAATTTGGACTTAGTATTTGGGTTAATATTTTATAAATTTTGGATCAGATGGGTTTGGAGTCCATAAATTAATTTTAGGTCATTTTTAGATGTTTTATTCGGATATTATTTTTGAAATAATAAATTATAATATTTAATTTATTAAAAATGTGATTTTTAATTTATTAAGTATAAAATGAAGATTTTACAATTAGTCAAAAATTTAATTAATTGAAAATTGAATGAAACTTTTCCATTTAATTTGTTAATTTTATTTTTGGATAATATTATGATTTGAGGTAAATTAGTGATTTTACCAAGTGACTGAAAATTTAATTATTAGAAACTAAATGAAAAATTTTCATTTAATTTGTTAATTTTATTTTCGATTGATATGATGATTAAAATGTAAAATAGAGATTTGATCAATTAATTAAAATTTAATTAATTAGAAATTAAATAAAATTGTTTTATTTAATTGATAATTTTATTTTCAATTAATGATGCGATTAGTGAAAAACGATAGAATAAATTAATTATTGTGCTTTAATTATATGTGATGTGATTAGTATAATTACATATGATGTAATTGTTTAGTTTAATGTTTAATTACATATGATGTGATTGCATGGTGAATGATTACGGGCCTTGACCAATGTGTTTAGGTGAATGCTTAGGTTTTTATTGTTTCATTATAATTGTGATTTTGGTTATCAGGCATGCGAGCCTGCTCTCTCTATTGTCCGATGTATCCCACCCCGGATTTTTATCCATATTCTCTTGTTTGCACGATTTAAATGTAAAATCATTAGATTTAGTGGGAGATCGAGATCAAAGACGGAGCACCAATGATCAATACATGTATAATGGAAGCAAAAATGTAATAGGATTGCATTGCATACCTGCTCACCCTAGACAAACTTGTGATCCACATATGGCTCATGTGGATCAATTAGAAAAAGGTCGTAATCGTCCATATTTAATTTTACTATACATGTGATGTATGATAACTGTTTGTTTTTATGTTTTATTAGTATATATGATGATGCATGAATAAAACATAATTGCATGACTCCGGCAGACAAACAAACAAGCACTTGACGAGTTTTTAAAATAAATTAAATCCCTTTTTTGAATATGATTCAAAAATTTTATATCAAACTGATAATGGAAGCTCAAAAGGGTTTGTTGCTTCATGTCTTCCATCAACAGTTAAGTCATGAGGACGCTACTTATGTCATATTGCCTTACTCACCCACGTGGGGGCCATCTGGCATGGGAAAGCTGTTTGTTTCACTGCCACTTAATTAAGGGTGCGGTTATGTTAACCTTCTAGATTACTCACCCACGTGGGGTCTTTTGGGCGTGACATTTTCATCCGCGGGATGGGTTAGTTTGACGTGAGAAGGCATAATTGTCCTGCCCACGTAGGGTTATGCCAATCGCGAGACAAATATCTTGGGTGTTGCATATGATGCAATTGTGATCTACCTTTAGTATCATGAAGCCGGTGGGCCCACGTCCGAGGTTATCATGAGCTAGTTGGACTCCAAGCCCACTAAGAAAATATGATTTTTTGTTCATTTGTCATGAGGGTGATGAATTCGAAAAATTTAGTGGGAGCATTTACTAACTAAAATCCATAGTTTTTGAATTAATTATAATCAAACGGTTTGCTTATATTTTCTTTTTATTCTCAGTATTATGATTGCCGTGAATCCGATTACATCAAATCTCGATATAAACAAATTAACCACCTGATTGGCTATTAATTTTAAAATAGTGCTTGCTTCTAAAAGTTACTGTATACCTTTGGTGGGAGCCTCATGTTGAAGTGTCTCCCGGTTCGTCTTACGAAGAGATCGCCACACTTGAGAAGTGGTGGGACGATGATCTCTCGGCTAGGTGCTATATGATAGCATCAATATCACCAATGGGTTTCAACACAGATATGAGAAGGTCGCTCACATTGCTGATATTTTCCAACACCTACAAATGTTGTTTGGTGAACGGAAGCGATTACTGAGACTCGCGACTTCAAAAGAGCTATTTTCATTTCACATGTAAGATGGGGCTTCGTTCTATGAGCATAGTGTAAGAAAAATATCTCTTGTTTAGAAATTGGAAATCTGAATTTGACAATACCTCATTAACTGGCTGTAGATTTGATCTTATAGTCAAAATGTTGGAAACTCATGTATCCTTGATTCAAAGGAGAAACGTGTTCTTCTTATTGAATCATCTACAATTGGTGGGAAGGATTCAAGGATAAAGTAGAGGAATGGAAATGGTTCCCGAACTCAAAAGACGAAAATGGATATAGTAGCAACTAAGAAGGATCAACATCTATGTTTTCACTGCTGGTCACTAGCGCAAAATTGTAAGGAATACCTAAACTAGAAGCGTCCTAGAAAGGGTATGTTTTATATTAAAATAAATGTTTCAATTGATTCTACTTCGTGGTATATAATAGCAGCTGTGCTCACATCTTTGCAAATAGTTGCATATGTTGATAAAAGTATAGAGCCTAGGAAGGTGAAACCTACCTGAGGCTAAGCATTGTAGCAATAGTGGTTGCAAAGGCTGTTTGAAACATTTATTTAATATAAACTTGAACCGGTTATGATCTGGTTTGAGCAATGGTTTATTTGTTATAGATTTAATCATAAACATTGTTCCTATTTTGATAGAGAATGATATTCTTTTAAATTTGCGAATATGATTTGTAATATTTTTAAGAATGCATGTTTTATTGAATCTGGTGAACTTATGAACGATTAGTATGATTATCTTGAAAGAATATAAAAGGAATGATAAATTAAATCCCACATATCTTTAGCATGTGCTGAATGTCCATTGAATTTAATTCATATGGATGTATGTGGAGCACTAAATGTTAGTGCAAGAGGATGTTGAGTTATCTTAAAGAGAATGTGATTCTCTCTGAGTAACTCTCTAAAGTTACATATTTGTTGAACATAATTCATACCAATGCAGTGACCAAAACTCGATATACGATATGGACTGAAAAATAATCCAAATATAGATTTGAGATTATTCTGCTTATGTGAAGCAGCCAGTGGGAGATGAGTTGGATAGTAGATCCATCTTATGTTATTTGTGGAAATTTATATTATCAATTGGAGACAAAGTGTTTGTTTCGCAAGAGTAGTCTTTCTAGGGAAAAATATTTCTATTATAAAGGAATGACAATATAATATACTTGAAAGGGTTCAAGAACCACAAACCACTAGAAAAGTGAGAACAATGAAATTAATTGAGTCAATCATAACCTTTGAATACACATACCATGGAGATCTGAAAGTGTTTCAAGAACTCCTGATAAATTGAATTTATTCCTAGAAAGTAGTCAAAATGATTTTGACCATGGATGTGATCCTAGGACTTTCAAGGAGACGATGTTGAACATCGTTTCGGGATATTAACGAGATGCTATGAGGTAATTGTTACAAGTGAAAGCTTGGAGTGGATGGGAAGGTAGTGACCTTCAAAGCTTGACTGGTGCGGTTATTCTCATAGACAAAGAGTTGTTTGTGAGAAAATTTTCATCGGTTATGATGCTAAAGTCTATTCGAATTTTATTAGTTATATCTTCATATTATAACTATGAGATATAACAGATGGATGTGAAACTTTTATACAAGGCAGCCATAGGGCTTCACAACCATTGGGAGTGAGCAAAAGGTTTGTAAACTCCAGAGGTCTTATGGGCCTAAGAAGGCATCCCGAAGTTTGAACTTTTGTTTTGATAACATCATCAAATTGTTTGGTTTTGTTAAAAATTCGGAAGTGCCATGTGTGTGCAAAAGGGTTAGTGGGAGCACGATTATATTTATGTTGCTTTAAGTCGATTATATCATGCTCATTGTGAATGATGTTGGATTAATCAATTAAAGCATGATTATCTACTAATTTTTTCCATGAAAGATTTGGGAGAAGCGTCATACGTGCTTGGGGTAAGGATCTATAGGGATAGATCTAAAGGATGCTTGAGATCTCTCAATTTACGTACATAAACACTGTGCTAAAAGGGTTTATCATAGAATAGTCGAAAAAGGAGTTACTTCATAATATGTCATAATATTCATCTCTCGAGTCAATGGGTCTTAAGATTGACGAGAAGAGAGAAAAGATGACATTGATACCTTATGTTTCGACTTTTAATAGCATATTGTATGCTATGGTATGTACTTGGCCTGATGTATGTTCTTAGAGTAATGAGCAGACATCAGACAGATTCCGGTGAAGTCACTGGAAAACTGTGAAAATAATCCTCAAGTACTTATGAAGAACTTATGATATGTTCATAGTTTTTGGATCTGTAGGTGGAGAAATAAAAGTTGAAGGCTAAGCTGATGCTGGATTTTCAGTCGGATGTAGATGATACCAAATCGATGTTCGGATTTGTATTTAAGCTTAATGATGATGTTGTCTATTAGAAACGTTCCGTTCCAAGCAAGACACCACATCGGATTCCACCACTGAAGCTGAATACATTGCAACATACGATGCAGCAAATTGGCAGTTTGGATATGAAATTTCATCCAAGAGTTGGGTGTAATTTCTAGCGCGGTTGACACAGTTCCTGTGTACTGTGACAACAGTTTGGCTATTATGAATAGCCAAGATCTCATTAGTATCCAAACATATATTGAGAAAATATAATCTAATGAGAGAAATGGTAGACGCGATATTATTATCGAGATAATCACTTCAACAAAAAAATATAGTGAATCCACTGACAAAGCCTTTACAACGATTGATGTCTGTCAGACATCTTGGGAAGATGATATTTAGACACATGAGTAGTTGGCTTTGGGAAAATGAAAGATATTATTGTCATATGCGATTAAGTAAATCAATAGTTGATTGATTGTACTTATAATCTTATTATGACAAATCTTTGTTGGAATATTAATATATATGGCTCTTCTTCATCTGTTTACCCATGCATCTTGATGTATTGATGAAGTCCTTGAGATTGCTATAGTCCATAGAATGTGGTTACGCATATGATGGTGACCATGAAATACATTTTCGACTGCGATTTCTAAAAGTTCCTGGTCGATGAGCCTTCGAGAATGGGATATCGATATATGCTTGTTAAAGACTGGTATTCATGATGTGCCTAGTGTAGTGCACCGCGTTTCATCGGAGTTGGCTTGGAGAAGTCAGCACACATGAATAAGTGTTCATTAGGAATGAGTTCACTGAACGACCCTACTCGGAATTCTATAAGTGGTTACCACTTGTCGAGTATAGAATTTCTAGTCATAGTTGTGCACCATTACTCCTCATGACGTGAGGCGTAAAGTTGTTATTTTGGGTATTCAGTGATGCTGTCAGAGGCCTATGATTGTCGTTGGGGATTCACCACTGGTCTTGATGAACCAGGATGTCCTATGTGTTTTTCTGTATATGATTCAAGGAATCTTTGGCCAGAGTGGGTAGTGCTTGTGAAAAAGAGTTTTTCATATACGCACACAATGAATCATATAAGGTGAAACAAATACATATTATTGAAATCATAAGGGGCCTCGACCTAGCAATGCCCTAGATTCAATCGGGACATATTGAGTGAAAGGAATGTACTGCATGCTAACTATGGCTGACAGGTTCTCGTACGTTGCTAGTCATTTGTAACTAGGTTTTCGTGAAGCGCAGATGCTAGGCGCTACCCACGATCGGTAGGTTGTTGCTGTATTTTGGCCATCGTCTATTAATGGATTTTAATTGACAATGGGGCATTCAGGGTAAGCCCAAAGAAGTTGTTTGACTTCTAAAATCACAAGGTTGTGATCCTACTGCTATGATACACTTGAGTCTCGCTGGGTCACAATCAACCGGCCGCCGATCGATGGGAATTGAGACTTAAATGTTAAGTGCTCAAACTGAGTGATTTAGAAGAGATGGATTTACTTTTTGAAAGCTCCTCAATTTAGTGGAGTTTCTATATTTGAAATTGTTTCATTTATAGAAAGTTCTGAAATTAAATCGTTTGATATATTTATGTCTCATAATTTTGTACATTGATAGTACATCAAGTTGTTCAATTAGATTGAGTTACTTGGATTATGAGTTTGTAGTTTGTGTTGGCTTTTGGGCAAGTGATAGATTGTTAGCATAAATGTCCAGCAAGCCAAACGTTGGCACAATGGGCTTTATGGACCCTAGCTTAATTAGCTAACTCATTACCACTACAAATATAACATCATGATTAGGGTTAATAATAATTCCATACAATTCATTCTATCTCAAAGAAACGCCGACATCACACTAGCATTGGTGCTGGACTTGTAGATCTGGTCAGGTTGATTAGACTCGAGGGTCCCCACCATCAGATTCTCGTCGGTGAACGGTAATTCTTTTCGTGCTTTTATTCGATTTATGCATGTTATAATATATGAATCAGACGCGATCTATCAGTCCCCGGGTTAGATCTTTTTTTGTTTTATTCAGCTGCTTTTAGATCTGACGCCGGGGTACGGAAACCCAACACCATTGTGCTGACATTGATTCCTCCAACAATGCATCAACGACCGACTCTAATATTCCACCATCAAGAAATATACATCAAGCTGAGGGAGTAGAAAACCCATTGTTTTTGCTGCAAGAAATCTTGAACACCAAAGCTAAAACCTCCTTCTATACACCAGATACCAATCCTAACCAGTTCGCTCAGCTGTTCTACTCCTGCTAAGCCCAAAACCAATAAAGCCACCACTATAGTCGTCCTGTTGTATCTGTTCCTCCGGTGTCCGATGACCCTTTTAGCCCATTTGACCAAACTTCATCGCCGCCATCAACCGCCAACCAGCTCCATCACCAGGACGCCGTAGCTATGAACATCACCCTTTGTTGTTGCTTTCCATGTCTACCCGTATTCTGTTATCCCACGACTCCTGCCACCATTGTGCTGACATGGATTCCTCCATCAATGCATCAAAGATCCATGCTAGCCTTCACATCTCTGTGGCGGGTGAAGCCATTCACGGTTGGGTTCCACTCGGACATGATTCTTTCAAGAAACTTGAAAAGGTTTGTTTAGATTCTGAGTCAGATTATATGTTTGATTGTAAGATAAAGTTGGATCATGTAGTTAATTGTGTCGTTGTCATTCCAATTACTTATAGCAGTTGTTGTGTCTCTTGTCTTATTAGTTTCTTTTGAAAATATATGACCATATATAAGAAGTTGCCATTTTTAACTTTGAATGGGAATTCGGAAATTGCAGGATGGAGAGTTTGAAGTGCTCGATAAGTTTTTGTGGATGCTGAAATATGGTTCTTTCTTGATTTCTCAATCCTTCGAATAGCGAAGTTCTTCTTAAGCTTGGGAAATTGGGTGACAAGGCATTTGAACTAGACGATGCTTGTGCAAATGTAAGAGCTCAGCTTGACAATCATTCCGATGAAATAGATAATTTAGAGAGAGAGAGAAATCAGTTAGTGATTTGAAATTCATGCTCTTGAGAAGGAAAAGGATAAAGTTAAGCAAAGCTCGGCTGGTTGAAGTGAGTATAAATTTGTGGTTCCAATTGCACTATTGTTGCTAAACTCTGTGCTTCTTATTGCGACTGTCTTTTCTTGGATATTAATCAATTTTCAGGTGAGAAAGGAGCTCGATGACTTGAAGGATAAGCTTTCAACCTTTGAAGATGACATATAACAAAGAATAACAAAGAATCTAAGAGCTTCAGTGTGTTGTACGGTAATATTCATTTTTAGTTGGTTTAAAAAAAAAAGTTCATTCAAATTCTACATCAAAGTGCCTTTTTCATAACTTCTAGTAGAAGTAGAAAAAATGGACAGGTTACGTAAATATTGCTTCCCCATTTGCATTTTGAGATAAATATTTATTTTATTATAGTTTTCTTTTTTTCATTTTGCATTTTCAGTCAAATCTTGATGTTTTCTTTCTTCTTCTTCTTTTTTAATTTTTTTTTTTTCATTTTGAGGTTACCACTATCATTTAGTAGTGGAAACTAAGGATATGAACTTAGGTTAGAATTTTTAGTTTCAGTTTAAAGATTTTGGTTGGTGGTCTTATTGTTAACTAGGGGTTGAAACTCATGTTTTGATAGATTGATGATGGTGCGGGTACGCGCGTGTACAGGCATTGGGAATTAATCCACAGACAAGGGAACCAAGAGCGACACTCTGGGTTTCCTATTTAGATGTAATCTTAAGAGAACGAAGTGAACAAAGGCAAATGAATGAGATATTCACTCCACAAAGTGCACCGCTTTTCCATGAAAGGAAAACGAGCTTTGCTCCTCTGGGCGCTAGGCACTCCCTTGGTTCGGGAGAAGGAAAGAGGATTCATCCTTTGTTGCATCTGGCACAAAGATGATAAAGAGAGAGCTTCGTTTATCGATTAAAAGTTGATGTTGATTGTGTAACTTTTTCGAAATTAATATGCACAATTTCAGTATTCCAGACATGTTAAACTTCTGCTTTAAAATTTGAATTTAACCTATTGTAGTGATTGGAATTTTAGCTTAGTTGTCAAAACGTAATTTTGAGGCTTCTTGGTGTACTATGTGCAAATCTGTCATGACTTTCGTAAACAAAAGCAGAACAACTAAATCTTCTGCTATGAATTGAGGTACGACACTTTGTTTCTTACTGCACAACATGAAAATATTCGGGAAGCTAAACTAAAACAGGAAACTCTCGCGTTTCTCATATCATCAAGATTTTTAATCTAGTTGTATCATAGTATTGGTAGAAATTAGAAGTATTTAATTTTTCATTTATCTAAGAATTCATTTTAATTGCATAATTTATATATATTGGATTTGTTTACAATTTTTCAAATATCATTATTTAGTGATATGATACTACGACCATTTGATAGTGAGAAGATTGAATTTAATTGCGACATGTGAGGGATCTATCTTTGCGTAGGTGAATAAAATTTAATTGCCACATATACTAATTTATAGTATAAAATTTATAGTTATACTTCAGTGCAAAAATAAGAAAAAAGATTCCTCTTACGAGGATTTATACATTTACTCGTCATAAGCAAATCATAATCTTTAATATACTTTAAGACCTTCGGTACTATAGAGGTTGTTTCACCTGATATGTCTTTTATATTTTTTTTATTATGATACATCTTATAAATATCATCAAATATATCGTCAATGTCAAAATAAATCATATCATAGTTAATATTTGCCTCATTGTGAAGCATTTTCACAAAAGCAACGGACGCTACAACTACGCTACAACTGTACACACATCGATAAGTCTCTGATTCCTCATAGGTGACAACTATTTGTCTAGAAAATTAAATTCACTAATCTAAGTATAAAATGGTTCTAACAGCGCAGATGATCAAATAATGATGTTTTAAATTGTACCATGTGGGAAAAATAGAAAAACAAATACAATATGTAAATTATGCAATGAAAAAGAATTGATATGGGGGTAACAAATACTAAAACTCACTCGGGGTGGTTCCACACGGAAGTTGCAACTCAACATTTAAAACCCTTCATTCTTTTGTCAGTCTCCTAATGTTCCTCAAGTCTTCAAATTAAACATTAAGGCTCCGCTTGGTTCGTGGATAGGATAAGTGAATGATTAATAATAAGAGTGATAAATAAATGATAAATAAGGATAATAATTTAATGTGATAATGTATATCATGTTTGGTTTGTATGATTACAGATTGAATTATAATGCATACTTTGTTTGGTATATGTGATTGTGGGAGGATTATATTTATACATATGATGAAATTCCTAAACTAACCCTAAAATATCTAACATCATTTTCTTGGTTTTATTTCATTCCATCCGCTTGATTTTGTTTTCGGGTCTGTACGTGATATTATAGCTCGTTTCTTGTTCCAATTTGTTGTGCATGAATAATTGTTCGAACGAAGCTCAAGCACACAATTTTCACAAACAGATCTCAGGTATATGCAAAACCGTCTCGATTATTCACAAGCAAGGCTCCACTTTGAAATTAAAATTCAGCTCCCATTTAAATATTTTCATGGCAACACCCGCCACAGTCCAGATCCGGGAAGACCAAAGGTAATTGAAATATCGTGAGAAAGATGATTAAGAATGACTCCATCTTTGAGCGACCCGATAGAAATATTTCCATGAAATTTGTTTGCTGGAAATGCTTTTCTCACGTCATCAAGCTTGGAAGTGAGACATTGTTGGCTAAGGTTGGATGTTCTAGCCGTGAGGATGGGCGGAAGTGGTGAAGATTTGTTTGGTTGAAGGGGAAAAGTGGGGCGGCGGCATCAGATGTTGAGGGCGGTGGGCGGTGTGACGCCACCGAGGAGGAGGAATAAGCCGCCGAAAAAGATAAGCTTGAATACATTTGCTTCATTTCCGATGGTTAGTTTTGTTCCAACTTGGGTGAATTTCGTTTGCGCAGGCAGGTAAGAATGAACAAATACGATGGCGGCTGCAAATTATCAGAAATGAAAGGAAAAGTTTAACAAAGTTTATACAAAAAAGGGTAAATGTGTAAAATAGTTTCTCATCTTTATCATCGTACATGCATTGATTGGACATCACACCAAATTATAGGGATGCTTCCTCCCATCTTTTCGAAAATAATCACGGGCTTTCTTATTTTTTGGGCTTTTTAAACCATGAGAAGAACAAATGATGACTCTTGATAATTTATTAAACCCACCCTTATCATGTGAGCCAAACACACCCTAATAGTGTTAGTATCCATATGATTTTTTAATAGGTCAATATGTGGTTACAAACATAGGGTTTTAATGTTTTTAACCACATACTGCATTGCAACTCCAGAGTCGAACCACCCCAATTGGTTTTTAATGTTTGTATCATATCTTTAATTTTGCTCTTATCTAAGATTTCTTTTTCATTGCATAATTTACGCAATGAATTTGTTTTTTTTTTTCTCACATGGTACAATTTAAACATCATTATTTGTTAATAAGCTGTTGGAAGCATTTTACTGTAAGATTATTGAATTTAATTTTCTTGACAAATGGTTGTCACCTATGAGGAATCATGGATTTATCGGCGCGTGCACATTTCTAGGGTCTGTAACTTGTGTGGAAATACTTCACAGGAAGGCAAATACTAACTCTGATATGATTTATTTGACATTGATGCTATATTTGATAATATTTACAAGATGTATCAAAATCAAACAAAGATCAAAAGACATACATATTAGGTGAAGTAGGGCACTACACCACTGGAGGAAGAGCTGCTAAAACGGGTCAGCCCGTGGGCCAAACGGGCTAGCCCGCCCAACCCATGGCCCAAACGGGCTTGCCTCCTAGCGGGTTGGGTAAAGCCCAACCAACCCAACCCATGGCATGTCTCGGGTGAGGAAATTTAAAAAAAAAAAAGTTTAAAAATTTCCAACTGAACTTGTCGAGTCTGGAATTGATGTTAGAAAAATATTATAACTTGCTTCATGATTTATCGAGACATTAGCCCTGTTATTAAAAATATTTGACTAAGAAATCGTTATTTTACTCAATATTGAAACACATGTTGCAGCTTTCAAGCACGACCAAATGAAATATATATAGCAGATAGGATTTCAATGTAATATTGAGTTTCTATTATGAATTGAGGCTAAAAAAATGAATAAGATTTTTTTTTTTAAATAAAAAAGGGCCTGGGCCACTGGCCAACACGCCAAAACCCGCGGCCCGTTTGGCCATCACGTATAGGCCCGCCTAAACATTGCTGACCCAAATTATTGATGACATTGTAACAATAAACAGCGTTTTCTTATTTTTGCACTAAGGTAAAACCATAAATTTTAATTTATATATTTTGCATACATACATATACTAATTTTATCATTGTTTCAGATGCCGGAAAAATAACATACCTCTTAGACAGCTCCAACCAAGGGAGACATTACTATTTGCATAATATACTCCTGTGTTGTTGTCTTTCGTGTATATCCTTGATTTTTTTAATATTAGATTAGGCTTGTTCCATAATCAATCCATATTTATGTCTATGTTGTAAAATGATCAATTTAAAGAAATGTGGTTTTAGATGATATATTAGGGACCTTTTCCAGATGAAATAACTCTTGCACATCATCTTAGCAATGTTGACAGTGTTAGCCACCATGTTGTTGTTGCTGTTGAAAATGCGAAAATCAAGATCAACAATGATATTAAGAATATTTGGTTATTAAAATAGCTACAAAAAGTCTTCTGGATATAAAAGATTCGTGTTAATGCATTTTGGAAATGCATCGTCGTCTGGACGCAATAAGCATGTATGAATTTTTCCATTGATCAGATTTATTTATAAAAAATTATGTATATTTTTTGTTTGAGTACAACAATTGTCCTTGCTTTGTGATCGATAAGGACAAATGATAGCGTAGTTGTAAAGCAAATGAGAATCACTTGTTCTATATCGTGTTGATTTTATGAATGAATATATGTTGATTATATGAAAGGATTGAAGTGAAAAAAGTAAGTAATTTTCTTGTATTTTATTTATTCTCTCACAGATGAATCTAAGAAATAGCTAAAAGTTCATCAAGATCCAAAGAAAAGAAGGCGCTGCTCAACATGCTAGTGTTGATAATTACTACATGAGTTATGCTAAAAGATGTTGTAACACAAATATTACAGAATATTTTTTACACTTTTCACTTCAAGTTTTATAATTCATTAATTATTGATGACATTGTAACAATAAACAGCGGTTTACGTAAGTAATATGTTATCATAAGCCTTCATCAGATTTCAAATTTGTGAACAAATGATTTTCTAATGGTGTACTTCAAATTCTTGAAATTTTTGAAATTCAAAAGCTCTCCAAGATTATGGTTGCTAATTAACCAAACATCACACAAGTAAATAAATAAATAATATATACGAACTGACAGCTTATCAAGATGAAATAGCTATTTACAAGGAGACAACCATTAACTCTTTATATGTTTTATTGTATTTTTTTGTTTTGATATATTTGATAATATTTACAAGAAGTATGTATATGAACAAAGTGAAAAGACATTCTCCTTTGAAGAATGTTATTGCAAATGAAAACAATGAGATCAGAACATAATCCAGCATAATTAATGTAATGCAGCATAAGTGTTAAACTGTCATCCACAAATCGAGTACACAATATTAATATATCCAAGGATGAAAATTTAAAAAATCATTGAAATATTTAATATTTATTTTATTATAGGACTAAAATTGCAGAGTGATAAAATATATAGGATGAAAATTCAGGATCCTGATGCAGGTGGTAAAAATAAATTGATGACACAAGAAGCATAGAAGGCCGAAATTGCATGGTTGAAATCACAATGATGTATAACGTGGCATAATTAAAATTAAAGGATGAAAAATGAATTTTCCCTGCAATTATTGATTCTCTGTTTGATATTATTTCCTACTAGTTTCACACATGAGAGAGTTACATATTTGTGCCGCTGTGTTATTGGTTCGTGTGTTTATCCCAACATAAGTTCACCGACGTTCATATGCAGTCCCTGCAGAATCCTTAACTTATCAACTCTAAAGGAAATGTTTGTCTAGTTTAGCATTCAATTCGTTATATGCTTAACTTATCAACAATAAACAAAGTGATAATAAAACGCATTTTGTTATTTAAAGATGCAAGTATTGTTGTCTCATCCTGGTACAACATAGGATCTTCGTCCGATCAATCAAACATTCAATTCGAAGCCAAAGTAAAAATGTACTGTTCACCATTTTTAGTAATAGTTGAGAAATTTGCAACGAATGTACCAAATAGAAGCCGATAAAATGCAAATTACAAGTCTGAATATCATTACTTGACATATATTCCTAAACAAAATCAAGAAATTTATGTTCCAAATGAAGTACAAAGTTTAAAGAAAAACCATTCGTAATACAAAACCTAGAAACTGAACCTATATTTCCATCACGAGTTTTCATCATCGATGAGATTTAGGTTCCTTCTCATCCCTCCTATCATGACGACGATGAGATACATCTCTATCACGAACTGACCTGTCCCATTCCAAGCCATTGTGATCTTCTCTGCGATAGGATTCAGACTCATATTTCTTTGATCTCTTATCATTCCTATCATTGTGTTCTTCCCTTGACATCAGCCTTTTATCTGTATTTAGACTATGGCGTTCATTCTTGTCTTTCGTTTCATTCTCTCCTCTTTCCTCGACATATCTTCTTTCCAAATCTTTTGCATTTGTTCTAGTGCCTTTGTAAGACCTTTCTCTGTCTGTATCATGGCCCTTTGATCGAGACCTCGGCAAATCTTTGTTACTTCTGTGTCCATCTCCCTTAGGGGCGGATCCTGATGCATGACTAGACAGGTAAGATCTGCCATCTTTTAATGAACCCTCAAACTTGTCGTGACCCCAATTTTGACGTCTATCCTCCTCAGCGCCCCAGCCGGTATTTGCAGCTCGCTGAAATTTTTGGAATGAAAGAGAAGTTATTAAAAGATAATGAGACTCTGACCATAGTGCAATTTTAAATTGCATAAGATATTATGGCAGACCATGACAAGAAAAAATCTATCTCCATCATTGTCCTAAATCAACCAACGCAAACCTCTTCAAGCAGCGGCCAAAGAATTTAGCAAGGACAACCAGATATAGGAGAAGAAACAGGGGGACTACTGGGATCTGCCCTTGGCTATAGGCAAGCAAATAACATAAGAATACGATACAAAATATAAAAAAAAATATCACACAGCAGGAAGTATGCATCAACTCAAAGACATGGAACTCTGGAGTACCTCCAACAAGCTTTCTAGGAAAATGGTAGATGAAATTCAGCTTGTCTATTCAGGTTTTGACTCATAAGAAAACCAATATATCCCCTTCATTATTAAATGTTAGACGTAGCAGAAAATGCAAGTTTTGTAACTTTCTACACACACGACAGCAAAAAACCATATTAATAGTCACAAAGTGAAATAGATCAAATTATAGCCTGTTGTCGTATTCAATCACTGGACATATCCAGTCATGAGAGTCATAAAAAAATGCCACAACTCAGTGGAGGAATAACATAAGAAAATGCATTTGAGTAAAAAGTGAAACATAAACTGAAGCAGTTTTTTTTCTCTCCTTTCTGAACTCCAGCGCATGTAATACATAGAAAGCAAAACCAAATTCTCGTGAAATCCTTCAACTCACCTGCTCATCATGAGAGAATTTACAGCTATCGCCACGATTACATTCTCCTTTTTGAAAAGCACGGCACACACCTCGCTCCTCGCGCTTCTTCTGTTTGGTTTCCTCGTCCTCTTCTTCAAGTTTTTTGTATTTAGTCACATGATCAACTCTCACTATTCGACCCAAAATTTGAGCTCCATTTAGATTATCTACAGATTACCAAAAAAAAAAAAAGCAACATAAGGTTGAAGAAGACATTATTCTTAATATTAAAATAGATCCATTCAGAAAAGAAACAGACCAACAGCAAGAATTGTACTTCTTTGATCCTCGTAAGCAATAAAAGCAAACCCTTTGGATTTTCCAGTGCCTTTGTCTCTAACTAAGTTAACATCTACAATCTCCCCATACCTACATTATCAAATTAACTATGTAAACTGTTTCTTGCCGGTAATTGTGTAGAAATAATTTAAGATAAAGAGCAAAGAAGTGAAACACACTGCGCAAAGACGGCAAGGAGATCTCCTTCAGTTAGGTCAAATGGGAGGCCACCAGCATAAACATAAGCAGAGTCTTTATATTTAGCATGCCAAGATGCCTCTTCAGAGATTCCTAGAGTTGCTTCTTTCTTGTTGATGTTCTGAATTCGTTTCACCAATGTCAAAGGGTTCATTGAAGATATTTCCCTATTATTAAAAATATATATAATCAGAACCTTGGTATGTTTTGATAAATTTCACATAACCAATCCAAGTCAGAAACTACAAAAATTTCATTAACGGCTAGAAGAGCTCATACATGTATGTCACAGCTCAACAAACCACTAGACTGAAAATGTCAGAAGCAACGCAAAGAAATAATTTTCCTAAAATCCATACAACATTTTAATAATCATGATAATTTAAATCAGAAAAATGTTAATATGGGGTGAGCCAAGGGCCCCGTATGTGGAGTAGACGAGTGCATAAACCTAGGGATGACAATGGGGCGGGTCCAGACCCGAACCTGCATTGAAACCGCCCTCCTGGGGCGGGTCTGGACCCGCTTCAACCGGGTTTGTAAGCGGGGCCCGCCCCGGACCCGCTATACAATTTTAATTTATTTTTCAAAATTTAATATTGAATATACATTTCACTTCTTTGATTGAACAATAAAGTGTCATTATTTAATTTTATACCAAAAATCGAAGAAGGGATTACTGAAACGGAGAGGGTAGATGCAGCATTCAGCGGTTGTAGAAGATGGCTAGTGTTCGATGCGTCGAGGTAAATCGGGAGAAATGTAATAGAATCGAGAGGTGTGCACTAATGTCAAGGGTTTTGTGAGGGTAATGAGTATTCTAAATTTATTTCGATAGTGGAGGTGGGGAGCGTAGAGCTTCACGAATAAAATAATCATTTAAATAAGGTGTTGCTAAAATCCATATTCCTACTTTCAACTGTGTTTAGTCCTTAGCAAGAATTTTAAATAGATTATTTCCTAGTTTTGTCTTTTACCTCATTCCATTTAAGACTTTTATACCCTTACTATATGAAATTTGCCTAAAATCATATCAGGCACACCATGATTCCGTATCACAATAAAATTTTGACAAACTGATATAACCCTTTTTGACCAAACTACTATCGGGTATCCCACAAGATTTAAAGATGGCTCCACACCATCAACCACACGATCACGACCAATGGTTACTGTAATGGGGCCTTCAACAGTAGGCAGCATAGCCCTAATTCGTTTCATACCTTAGGACGTAGAGTATAACCAGATATATGAATAATTTACCGAAATCTGGGAGAGAGATGGCCAAGAGCCTTTCTTTTATTCTGGAAAAACTTATAGTATTTAGTACAATATTCAAAATGATACAGGATCCGATGACCACGAGTCCATTCTCAATATACCTTCAAAGTGATGCCATGTTCCTTACTTACACCTTAATAACTATCGTGCTCACAGGCCGTTGCTGCTTGTATGGGGACCAATCTAGATTACGATATGATTATGTGTAGGGTGTTTGGGGTGGGTTTGTGACATACCTAAAGGTTTATTCCCTCGATAATATTTTGGTTGGGCCTTAATCATCCTTGGTGCATTATCTGGGTATTTGCATCGTTTGTGTGGAAGTTTTGGTTGGGGCTTCATTCCGAAGTCCCTATGTATGCCCTTTGGTTTGACATCTAATGTTGAGTTCTAGATCGTTAGATGAGCTTAGTATGGCCGTCGAAACCAATATGCATATGTATGTGATGTGTGTGATTAACAAGCATCATGTTAAAATATTTACATTTATGTTTGTTTGAGACATGTTAAGCATGGGTCTATGTAGGGATGGCAACGGGGCGGATTTGTGACGAGTTTGTTCAATCCCAGGACCCGCCCCGCTATACAAAAAACCCAGACCCGCCCCACCCGCCTAGACCCACAAACCTGGCGGGTTTACCCGCCCACCACGGGTCCAGTTTTTTTTTTTTTTAAAATAAACCTTAGCTAGAAATCAATTTTGAAACACAAAAATTGAGTTTTGTGATTGAATTTCATATTTTTATCTAGTAAATATTTATAATAAGCCTTGTAAAACTACTTTTAAGCTATCAAATATTTATTAATTTGCTCTGATTCCCTTCGAAATGTCCAACTTTTTAACATGAACACATGAGTTGTGATATAAAATTAAATAATGACACTTTATTGTTCAATCAAAGAAGTGAAATGTATATTCAATATTAATTTTTTTTAAAAAAATAAAAAATGTATAGCGGGACGGGTCCGGGGCGTGTTTGGCCAATCACGGGACCCGCCCCGCCCCCCTTACAAACCGGGTTGAAGCAGTCCAAACCTACCCGATTGCCATTCCTAGCAGTTACAATGCGTATCCATCGAACGATGGCGAAAACAAACACCATAAACGATAATATCCGCATCCCTGTTGTTTGCGCTATTTATGGTGCTTTTGAATAGCGTGTCCATGGGCTAATTTTTTTTAAAAACCTATAAATTAAAAAAAGGTATTGACAATAAGGAGGAAGCGGTGGGTATAATAAAATGTTTTTGAATTTTAAATTCCTGTGAGTTGAGAGAACTAAATTTTTGGAACATGAGTAAACTTAATAAGAAAAGAGATAACATGGGGGTTTTGGCCTAAGAAGTTAGATCGGCGTGAACCGAATGTGGGATGTTGTTGTCTACTCTACTTGTATAGTTCTTGTCACTGAATGCCTCCAAGGCAGCGGCGTCTGTGGCGGGTAGCGAATAGAAAGGCAACATAATGACCAGGATTCAGATTTCATGATTTCGCTGACAAGAACATGCTTCAACAGATGATCGACTTTACCATGTTACATTATTAGAGTGGGCATTATCGATGGCAGGGCAGTTTCCCATTTATGAATTTCCATTGATTTTGGTGTGGGGATGAAGAAGAAGAATATCGAGGAAAAAATGACAGGGGGGAGACGAATTTTCTTGGAGCAATGTGTACAAGTGTCACAGTTTACAGACGTCCACACACCGGAGTTACGACAGCATACTCTATCAAGTTCATAAATCGAGATAAAACTTGAGTGGTCGAGGAAACCGACTAAAAAAGCAATAACTGTAAAGTCTGTAATCAGTCCATGGTTTTGGGGAAGAAAAGTTCCTACTTAGCTATATAAAATATTGATTCAAATAACTGGCCTCACTATTTTTTCTCATTACAAATAATTTCAAAGAAAATTAAGCAATATTCTTACCAAGTCAAATATTTTGAGCAGATAACTATATTTTGAGCAGACAACAAAGCCTCCCCCGTTTCATCAAACAGAAAGTACACCAAACAAGCCAATGATACTTCTTGCTAGAACCAAAAGACATCAGGTGGGCAGTACAGAACCTATCATTTTAACCACATAAGTCTTCTATCCCAAAAATAACAAAAATCCTGATGACCACATCACATGATTCTCATACACCATGCAAAATATACCGTGAATTTAACTAAAAACAACAAAGATCAAAGTTTTAAAATCAAGACTTCCCTAAAATTTGCACTGTTGCATAGTCCTAGATTATAACACAATATCAATCGGTAACACTTGTATTATCAATGAAACGTATATACCAAAAAAAGGTAGTTTTGATGCAGACCACAACAGATTGAACAATCCAAATAACCTTAAAACAACAGCCTACAGAACACGATTTTCTTAGTTTTTTAGCATTATTAAACAGAATTGCTCAAGAAATCGAAAATCAAAACCAACCCTAGAATCCAGAACCAATAAAAACCCCTCCAGCTAACCCTACAATAAATCCAAGGAAACAACGCCAAAAAAGAAGAGAAATCTATTATTTCCAAGATTTAAACAGCATCAAACACCAGACAGTTCAAGTACCGAAATTCAAAGCAACCCAAGAATCAAAGCAAGAAACAATAAACATCCCCAACTCATGCCACAATCAATCCAAGAAAAAAAAAACCAACAAACTAATTAATCGCACAAAAAATGCATACCGAAAAAATAAAACCCGAAACACACCTTAAAAGGAAAGGCACGGTTTAGACCTAGAGAAGCAGAGCGACTAAAACAGAAAGAGAGAGGGATGAATTCAAGGAAGGGGTTAGGGTTATATAGAGAAAATGGGATGTGGGAGAGTGTAGAGTGAAAGAGAGGGTTTAGTTTTGTTGGATGAAGCTTTCGTTTGGTAAGAGTCGTAAGACACGCTTCCCATTGGCATAGACGCGTTTTCATCTCATTTAACAATTCGTTTAAAAATAATACGTTTGGATCAGCTGATTTGGATTTCAAATCCTCAGCCTAAATCCGCTGCAAATGTTTGGGGACAAAATAAGATTCGGGATTTCAAATCAGCTGATTTTGGCCCATTAATTAAAGCTACAAGTCAAGAGAATTTAGAATCTCTCCTCACATCACACCCCGTCATTCAAGTCATTTATTCTTCTAGGTCTAAAATTGAATCGGCAGTGTCTCTCATCACTCGACTTTCTTCACAACCACCTGAAGTAAATTTTCTTTCACTTTGTTACCATAAGCATTCATGGATAGTTTCGTTCTGCCGCTGTTCTATTTTTGCTTTCTGAGTCGAACCCCCGAATATGGATTTAATGTATTAAAGTTTAGTTTATTTTTGGAGCAATTACATGTCAAATTTATTGTGTTTTCCGCTCTTGTTTATTTGGATTCTGCTACCTATTTGTCAGTTTTTAATGCATATTATATGGATTTCTATATGTTCTTGAAAGGAAATTTGGCAAACTCAATCGGTACTTAGGCCCTTTCTTTTCTTTGTTTTGGTTGGGGGATCCTGACTGCTGAATTTTGGCAAAGTTTGAATTTTCTGTGGATTTTAAAACAATTTTGTGAATAATTTACTTTCCGTTTAATGTTAGGAAAGCGTTCAATCGTAGGCATTAGATACATTGAGTCTAGATATTATGTAAAATAAATATACTTTGAATATTTATGTTCAGATTTCACAAATTTAAAATTCCAAATCCATTGATTTCAAATCTCCTCCTAAGTAATTTTTCTTTAATTTTGTTCGTATATGGCTTAATATTAATATTAATAAATAAACGAGTAGAGCTTATTATATTATATTATCAGTGAAAAAGTACGTCTATAAAATATGAGAAGGGTAAATAAAAATGCTGGTAAAAAGAAAAATCGAGTTACTTGTCATAATAATCCCAAATTTTTTAGATTAAATAAATATAATCTAACAAATAGTGGATTATGATCAAATATTCATCTTACTCTACAAGAGCACAAGGAAAAAGATATCCTAGAAAGTGTAAAAAATAAAATAAAAATATAAAAAGTTGATGTAGAATGTTGCTTATCTGGAAATTGTACATTGGGTCAAGTGGCATCAAAATTGACATTTGGTCTTAGCTGGTGTGTTTGGATATAGAATGTTGCTTATCTGAATATTTATATAGGTTATTGGAATAGTGAAACCTGAGGTGATTTTACTCATGATGGTACTAATCTCTAGGCTGTGTTTGGTAGATGTGATATGATAAATGATGGATTGATTAAAAAGTGGATAATGGCTTGATTATGAGTTGATAAGATAAAACATGGATAGATAAATTGTGTTTGGTTCGTATGATTAATAAAGTATGATAAGTAATAAAGTGTTTGGTTTACTTGATAATATGCTGTATGGATTAATTTTATTTATAAAATGACTAACCCCAACTCATTCTCTCTTTTTGTCACCAGCCACCGCCGCTTCTCATTCTCCCCCTGCATCTTCTTTTTGTTTTTGAATGGGCTTTATCTTCTCATTCTCCATCTTTATATAATACCAAAAAATACTTTATTGATTAATTTGAAGGTGAATGTGGTGTCGACAGGTTCTTTGAGGTGATCGAGGGTTAGAAGGCCTGGGAAGGGCTCTCGAAGGAGTTCAGGCCAATATCCATGGCGCCAAAGTGGTTGTTTCGGGCCGCCACTCCGATTCTGATAGATGGTGGTGGGTTGAGGCAATATTATTCCTTTCTTTTATTTTTCTTTTAATTATTAGTTATGGTTTTTGTATAAGAAGATAAGGACAATAACGTAAAGTTGCCTTCTTATCTTATTTACTGTTCAAAAATGGTTTCACAATCAAGTAGATCATTAGGGATTTCATTTCACAATTGAACAGTGCTTAATAGTGTGTAATGCCGGGGCTCCTGAAAAAATAGAGTTGTGCTAATCAGTGAACCAAACATGGGACAATGTTCTTTTCCCACCCTAATCCCACTAACCAAACACAGCCCTAGAGTAAAATTCTAGTGGTTTCTTCGATTAATATGTTATTGCAAAACAAGTGAAATCATCAATGTCTTCAGAAGTATGGCACTTAGTTTTTCTGGGGGGGTTTAATTAATTAACCCAAAAAATAATATTGTTTACGAAATAACCTAAACATATGGCGGTTATTAAAATGACCCAAGTCGCAAGTGGAATTGGCGACTTCACTTGAAGTTGCCAACTCCACTGGCAACTTCATTGTAATGATGTGAGCACAATTGGTGTACAATCAATAAAAAATATTAATTTTAATGTAAAATGTTCAAAACGCTTCTGGTCTAGGTATTTCTTGCAGTTTTGCGTCAGTGACCAACAGTGAAAACATAGCTCATCCTCCTGCTACTATATCATTTTTCATCTTTTGAGGTCGAGAGCCTTTTCTCTTCCTCTTCTTTTGAATCCTTCTTACCATTGGTAGAAGATTCAACAAGAATAACATGTTTCTCCTTTTGAATCGAGGACTAGTGAGTATCCAATATGGCGACTATAAGATCAAATCCACAGCCAGTTAATGAGGTATTGTCACATTCAAAATTTCAAATTTCTCAGCAAGAGATATTATTCCTACGCCAAGCTCATGACCGAAGCCCCATCTTGCAAGTGAAATGAAAATAACTCTTTTGTGACCGCGAGTCTCAGTAATCGCGTTCGTTCACCAAACAACATTTGTAGGTGTTGGAAAATATCAGCAGTATGAGCGAGTTTCTCATATCTATATTGAAATCCATTTGACATTGATGTTATCATATAACACATAGCCGCGTGATCATCGTCCCACAACTTCTCAAGTGTGGTGATCTCTTCATTAGATGAACCAGGAGACACTTCAACAGGAGGCTCCCATCAAGGGTATATAGTAACTTTTTAGAAGCAAGCATTATTTTAAATTACGTAGCCTATCAAAATAATTTAGTTCGATTAATTTGTTTGTATCGGGATTTGATGCGTTCGAATTCACGACAACTACTATATTGAGAATAAACAGAAATTATAAGCAAACAAATGTTCCAACTAGTTTATTCGAATTCACCACCCGAACGAAAAATCATATTTTCATAGTGGGCTTGGAGTCCAACTAGCTCATGATAGCCACGTGCGATGGTCCAGCTAGTTTCATTAGATCGCAATTGCATTATATGAAACCCTCAAGATATTCGTCTTGCGATTGTCATAACCCTACGGAGGCAGACCAATTATGTCTTCACACATCAAACTAATAAAACATACAAACAAACAGTTATCATACATCATATGCATAACAAAATAAACATGGATAATTATAGTCTTTTCCTAATTGATCCACATGAGCCACAACATGGATCCTAGGTCTGTCTAGGTAATGCAGGTATGCAATGCAACACTATTATATTTTTGCTTCCATCGTATAAGTCTTGATTCTTTGTGCTCCATCTTCAATATCGATCTCCCACTAATTCTTATGATTTTCATTTAATTGTGCAAACTATAGAATATGGATACATTCCGGGGTGGGATACATTAGAAAATAAAGAGAGCAGACTCGCATGCCCGATAACCAAAAATCACAATTATTGTTAGGATCGGTCCGGAGTGTTTAGAGGGGGGGGGGGGGGGGGAGGGGAATGAACACTCCTTGTAAAAATTAATCCCTTGTGATTTCTTTCGAATTAGTGAAAGAAATCTGTTTCTTAATCAACTCTTGTACAGAACAGACCACTGAAAGTATAAGTGCGGAACAGTCTGTTCTTGTATATGTAAGAACGGCTCGATGGCTAGTATGAAAGAACAAGTGCAGAAAGATAATACACAGGATATGTTTCTGGAAGTTCGAAGGTGGTGTAATCCTTCTACGTCTCCCCTTCTTCCAATTAAGGAAGGTTTATACTAGAAGACTTTGATTTATACAATCCTGTTGTACAAACCCGATTCAGCTGGATTTACCTCACTACCAGACTGAAACTCCTAGTCACTCGATCTGCTCAGACACTCTCTGTCTGACAGTTACAATATGTTTCTCACTTCTATTTTTCAATACAGAATACACAAGATGCGCACAGTGATCCTAAATGATCAAATGTTACTGTGATATCCCCGAAATGATTAATTGCAACTTGGGCATTAATTGTGATTATATGATTAATTATGGTGGTAATTAATTATGTGTTGGAATTATTATGTGGAAATGTTTAGTCACATGGTAGATGTGATCGGGTTGCATTTCAGGGTGCATGTGATGCATGTTAGATATTCGAGGTGTTTTAATGACTTCATGTGTGGGTAGTCATTTTTGAGGAAACATGCATTTATTAGTAATTGTGGAGCATAGTGGTGTTATGCTTTTAAATATCATGTTGTGGTGTTTTATACACCGTGGTATTGTGGGATGCACCCTATTTTAATTAAACCCAACCCTTATAACCCCCCACCTTTACCAATTCATTTTACTTTACCAAAATCATTCCCACACAAACCCTTCCCCTCATTTTCGAGTTCCAGCTTTGGGGTGAAGAGAAGTCCTTGCAAAATCTTGATTTGTGGAGTTTATTGGGTGATTTGAGATCCCCAAGAGGTATGGATACCTCATGGTTGTTTTTGTAAGGTTTTGTTTAAGTTTGGAATGATTTTGAAGGATTTTAAAATGGGTTTGTTTTGGGTTGTTGTGGTTTTGGTTGTATGTTGGATTTATACTTGTTTTGAAGTATATTTTGGTGGTTTATGTTATATTAGATGTTGTTGGTTTGTTGGGTTAAGTGTTGGTATGGGTTGGAAGGTTTTTGGGTGCAAAAAATGGTGGAAATCGCGACTCTGCGCGAGGCGATCGATCGCCTGAAAAGATGCGACCGATCGCCATGGGACAGTAGGCTTTTTGAAGGATAGGCGATCGATCGCCTAAAATGAGGCGACCGATCGCCGAGAGGCAGTAGCCAAATCAAAGGATAGGCGATCGATCGCCATGTTTGGCGCGATCGATCGCCGCAGTGGAAATTTTGAGGCGACCGATCGCCTGAGGGAAGCGATCGATCGCCGCCTGTGGATTTTTGGAAAATGATTTCTTTTGTCAAAGTTTTGGTATTTGGCTATTATTTGGCTTCTAATATGGGGTTGTGTGATTGTGTAGAACCATCGCAGGTAGCAACACAACCAAGGAACTGAAGCCATATCAAATCCACTTTTGGAAAGGTACGTAGTGGACGTACGGGCACCCAACGGTACATGTATCTTATATACTCATTGTTTATGCATTGTGGATGCGAGTATATATGTGGTATTGCATTGTGGATGCAAATACATGTTATGCATGATGTTTATAGATGCATATGATGATTATTGGTGCACATCCCATGAGTCGTGGTCATCCCTTGATGATTTTAATGCTTGCCGCTATTTGTTTGGTTCCGCTAAATGTGAAGCGAGGGGTGGGAGCGCCGCATGTCACATTTGAGCGTGGTTATCATATAGGGCGAGGAAAGGGTATTTGCCGCTCAATGTGAGGCGAGGGGTGGGAGTCCCGCATGTCCATTGAAGCGAGGTTATCCTATGCCGCCTATATGTAAATAAGCGAGGGGCATTAAAATACATTGTGATGGACAGACTAGGGATTGGTGATCAGTATTTGGTATTGATGAGCTGGTATATGTCATGACATGTTTAGACCATTAAAAATAATCTATTGATTATACTCATGAGTTAAGGTACAGGGACAACCAAACGGGAAGCGTTTGAAATGCATGGGGAAAACAGGAAGTGTTTTATTATGATTATGCATTTACGCTTTATCTTCATATTGTGTTGAATATGAATGATTATTATTGCTCATGTTTGGGGGTTGTCCTTGTAGGTACACGTTTGGCATGATAGAAGGGCTAGACGGGTTGAGATGGTGAGCTTGTTGAGGATGCTTTTGGGACTTGAAGGACAGGATTATTTTGCATAGTATCTACTCTAGGAGTAGTATAAAACTATAGTTAAACACATTCTTTTGATTAGAATGTAATTAATCATTTTTAGTAGTCCTTATTTTTGGCATGTAATGCTTAAGCTCATAAACTCAACACGTTCTTTTACACTCTGATTATTATGATAGCTCTATTATGCCTTTGATCAGCACTTAAGGATTAGGGTCCTTACAGTTACAAAGTAATCGTCTAAGAATAATTTCAGCTCGAGAGCTTCTGAGCTTGTAAGCTTGTGCTGTTTTGCTTTCTTGTGCGTTTTTCAATTGATCAGCGAGAGTCACGTATATTCCTTTTGTTGCATCCTTTTATAGTTGTAAGTACCAACGACATTATTTCCCTTAATGTGCAACTTTGACTCTGCTTAAACTCTGAGTAAGCTACAGTCTTCTTCTTCAGGATACTTGCCGTTCTGGTTCATACTTTCGGCGACTGTCAGGTAGGCTCTTCTTTGTCTTCTTACCTTTTATGGCAATCTTCAGTCTTTGGTCCTTTGTAGCATTAATTACGACATTAAATGCTACAATAAATAGCCGTTAATGATTCGGACTGATGAGCCATTCTTTATGTATCCTTGACTGCCCTGATTTGATAAAGATTGAGATCGATCTGAAGCATCGATTTAGTCAGTCTGAAATCCATCGATCCGGTCTGATATGCTTTGTCATCTTATCAGCTTGATCTGTTTTGGACGATCGATCTGGTCAGTCTGATTTCACTCGATCCGGTCTGATATGTTTTGTCATCTTTAAAATCTCATCGATAAGGTCCGGAACTAACAAATTCCCCCTTTTTGATGATGACAAAACCTAGCTTCTAAGTCTTTTTAACCAGTCTGATAGGAACACTGAAGCGTATACTTTCGGATCGATTACTTCTTCTTGTTCAAAATAAATGAACATTATTAAGTTGGATCGATTAAGCCTTTTATTATAGTTCAAAATAAATGAACAAGGACTTAATTGAAAGGGGATTTTTATTGATCACCAAAAATCCTAGATACAGACAGTCTGATAATTCTATTTTCTAGAAGACTGAGACTGATGCGGCCTGAAGTCTTTTTTCTTTTCCCCCTTTTTGTCAGCAGCAATCTCTTGGAGAAAGTCTACAACTTGTGCTAGCTGAGCGCTGATAGCGTCAAGACGAACGTCTTGAGCGCGGAGGGAATTGGCAACAGATGCTCGGACTTCAGTAGCCAGCTCGATCTGCTCTTTTCTCAAACTGTTTTTATAAGTGGCTTGCTGAGAAAACAAATCGTCCAGTCCTCGCTGAAGGCTGCTTATACTGGCTGTCATCTTCTCTTTGAATGAATCAAAGTCCAAAGCTGTAAGCCTCTGACCTTGATGAACTTCTAGAACACGTTGAGAGAGTGACATGCAGTTGTCAGAGAGGTGCTGAAGAGTCCTTGCCAGAAATGGAGGTGCATCAGATAGCCGGCTGGGAGAGTGATCTGATGATGACAGTGCAGGATCATCTTCTTCAGCAATCGGCATAATGGAAGATATGGCAGCTTGATGACTTTCGGATCGGATCAGGGTGACCAAATCTGAAGAAAATTCTTGAATGAAGGCCAGATCTTCATCTGAGTGTCCCGGAGGAGTGCTGGGTCTGGAAGGCTCCTCAAGTTGTAGAGCTGCAACAACAGTAGATACCACCAGATCCGGATCGACGAACTCCGGTGCGCCAACTGTTGTAAGTTCTGCGGTTGGATTGATTTGAACGTGGGAGTCTGACGATCCCAAAGGAATAGATGTTGTTGGAGAGTCCAACAACACATTCAATGGTTCATCATCTGTAGCAGATGGAGCATTAGGCAATGGCTGCTCCGCTGTCTGATCTGCTACTGGTTCTGCAGTCTGCGCTGCTGGCTGATCTTCAGTCTGGTCTGCTGCCCCAGAGGGAATAACCTCAACGAAAGGTTCTGCCAGAGTCTTGCTTGCAGAGGGATGATCCGGGCTGGTTACTGGAGTGGATATGCTGATTTCTGTCGTTGAAATCGGACAGCTAAGTGGAGAGCATGAATATCCATCTCTAATTGAGCAATAACAGCCCCATCATCTCTAGCAGTTGGAGCATTCGGATCGAAGTTCTCTTTCTTAGCAGCTAGGAGCAGAGTGGCCAGTCTGAATCTTTGAATTGCCGTAAATAGCTCTTTGCGCTGCACGGCAAGCCGAACATCATCGGTCTCTGTCCCCTTCAGAACTTCCTCTTCCATCTTCTTCAGTCTGCTCAACTTTTCGAAGAACATCTCAATGTGGTTGATAGTCCGGTACTGGACGTATTCATCAAAGACCATAATGAGTGCCTTCACCTTCTCATCAACATCCTCCATAGCAATGTCGATGGCTGTCTGCGCTGCAGATTTGGGTTTAGAGGAGATTGGTTCGGAGAGAATGGCTGTGCCCTTGCCTGTGGAAGATGGAGATTTAATCCCTGATTGGGTATAGTCTCCCAACTCAGTGATAACAATCCCTTTGACCACGGGGATGGCAGAAGGGACTCGAATGGTTACTTTGGGTGCAGTGGTTGAAGTGGTTGAAATTTGGGTTGTAGGTTGGGGTGCAGGGGTGACTTTTGTTGGAGGCAATATGGGTAAGGCTTTTGGTTTGGTAATCTGGGTTCGTGGCTTCTTGGGAAGTGGCTTGGTTGGTGGCGAGGGAGCAGACTGAGTTTCTTCAGAATCAGTCTGGATGGTTAGCTTGCGCTTGACCCGAGGTTTGCGCGCAACAGCTTGTTCTTCGCCCTTCTCAATCTTGACTGCAGCCAGAGTAGTAGGAGTAGGCGGAGCACTCTTGGACTTCAGCAGGGCGAGCCCTTTGGAGTTTAGAATCTTGAAGGGACTGAGAGCGGACTGCTTTCCCAGCTCGATGTCTAAGGACTCCAGTAGCTTGCTGAGAGGAACAGCAAAGCATACGGCCTGTTTTGATGCAATCACTGTTTCCATCAGAACTCCAAAAAGAATCACGGACCAGTTCATCTTCTGTCCGGATACAATAGCCGCCATAGCCCTGAACTTCTCTGCGGTTACAGCGTCAAAACTTCATGCTTTGCCCAAAAGAGGCTTGCCAACGATTTCGCACAGCACCTGGAAATGAAAAAGCATTTCCTTCTTCTTAAACGAGGGTTGCAGGCGGTGGCCAAAAATAGAAATCTTCCCTTGAAGAGCTGAGAGTGACGCTTGAGGAATCTGTCCAAACTCTATCAGTCCGGAATTGGGGAGGCCAAAGGTCTTGGCCAGCGTCATCGGCGAGATCTCAAATGATTTGCCCTTGACAGAGGTGGATATTGATGTCTTCTGGGAGACGGCATTGGCGAATAGTTCGCGGATTTCAGATTCATAAACAACTGTGCCGCACTCCAGAAAGTTCCTCAAGCCAGATGATTCCAAAGCTCGGAAGATGGACACCATCTCTGCATCTTCTGCCCTGTAAATGTCATTAAACTCAACGGAGAGAGAGTTGTGAGTAATGGTAGCCATTGGAATGAAGGTAAAAGAGTGCGAAGATTTAGGAGAGTGAGAGAATAAGAAAGCAGATAGCGGTAAATTGTAAAAAGTGAAAGAAGATGAAATGTTCAGCCCGCTAAATAGGAGAGAGAAGACACATGTCTTTATCTCGATGACTGATAAAAAGAAATTCAAAATAAACGGTCAGGATAACAGATAGATAAGGCGGTTAAAATGCGATCAGTCCGGGCTGTTTTTGTTAAAAAAGAATTTATTGACCAGACAGATCATAGGATAACATCAGATTGACATGGATCGGTCTGAAAGTTCGGACCGGTCTGTGTCTTTCTGAAATTGTATTATCGATCTGTGGCAACAAAAATCTTTAAGAGCGAAAGTAAGAAAACATCTAAACTATTAAGATAAGTCAATTAAACCAAGAATTTGACGGAAATAATTAAACTTAGCCTCAGGGAGTGGTTTGGTGAAGATGTCTGCTGCTTGCTGCTCTGTTGAGATGTGCTCGATCCGAATTTCCTTTTTGCCAACATGATCTCGAATAAAATGATGTCGTATATCAATATGCTTTGTTCGAGAGTGCAGAACTGGATTATACGTTATAGCGATTGCACTTGTGTTGTCGCAAAATATCGGAGAGTCAACAGTTTGGATGCCATAGTCTTTGAGCTGGTGTTGAATCCAGAGCATTTGAGCGCAACAGCTTCCAGCGGCTAGATACTCTGCTTCAGCTGTAGATGTGGCAATCGATGTCTGCTTTTTACTGAACCAAGAGATCAATCTTTCACCTAGAAATTGACATGTTCCACTGGTGCTTTTACGATCAATCTTACACCCAGCGTAGTCTGCGTCTGAATATCCGATCAAGCTGAAGTTTGAATCTTTGGAGTACCAAAGACCAACGTTCTGAGATCCTTTTAAGTATTTCAGAATACGTTTGGCAGCAATAAAATGTGATTGCTTTGGTTCTGACTGAAATCTGGCGCACATACAGACTGAGAACATAACTGTAAGATACAATAGCGATCCGATTAGTCCTCTATACATGGTTACTTCAACTGCCGTTCCCCCTTCGTCTTTGTCTAACTTGATTGTTGGACTCATTGGAGTTGATGCAGTTGAGCATGTTTCCATTCCAAATCTCTTGAGGAGCTCTGTGGTATACTTGGTCTGGTTGATGAAAATACCATGTTGAGCTGTTTTACTTGGAGACCCAAAAAGAATGAAAGTTCTCCCATCATGCTCATCTCAAACTGTCCCTGCATTAACTTAGAAAATTTCTCGCACAATTTGGGGTTAGTTGACCCAAAGATTATGTCATCAACATAAATCTGAACTAATAGGGTATGTTCCCCCTTAATAAATTTAAAGAGTGTTTTATCTACTGAGCCGATCTGAAAATTATGGTTCAACAGAAATTGAGATAGAGTGTCATACCAGGCTCTTGGAGCTTGTTTCAGACCATACACTGCTTTATTCAGTAGATACACATGATTGGGATACAAATGGTTCTGAAATCCAGGTGGTTGCTCAATGTAGACTTCTTCCTGAAGCTTTCAATTAAGAAAAGCGCTCTTGACGTCCATCTGATATACTTTGAAGTCTTTAAAGGCAGCATATGCAAGAAAGATTCGGATAGCTTCAAGTCTGGCGACTGGTGCAAATGATTCATCGAAGTCGATTCCTTCTTCTTGTCTGAATCCTTGTGCCACCAGTCTGACTTTGTTTCTAACCACAGTTCCATCTGCGTCCAGCTTATTTCTGAAGACCCATCTGGTTCCAATAACATGCAGATCGTTTGGTCTGGGGGTTAGACTCAAAACTTGATTTTGTTCGAATTGATTTAGCTCTTCTTGCATGGCCTTAATCCAGTTGAAATCAGTCAACGCTTCATCGATCTTCTTAGGTTCCAGAGTTGAGATGAAAGCAGCATGTGTGAATTCATCCATCATCTGTCCTCTGGTTCTGATCGGTGCAGAGGGACTACCAATCACTAGATTAGGTGGATGCTTCTTAGTCCATCGATAGCTTGACTCTGGATTGTCTGGTCCGGTCGGATGAGTAGTAGCAGCATGATCAGCATCTGCTTTAACATTTGAGTGAAGAACATCCGGATCAGCTCGATCTGAAGAAGCTTCAATGCCTTGATCCGGTCTGCCTGGTACTTCTGGTTCTGGTGGATTGTCTCTTGACCTGTTAGCTACAATCTCATCATCACTGTTAGCTTCGAGATGGATATTTTCCATCTGATTTTGAATTGATTCTTTGTTGCCCTCAACACATAAAGATTCATCAAAAACTACATGAACAGATTCTTCTACAGTTAAAGTACGATTATTGAAAATTCTATAAGCTTTACTAGTTGATGAATATCCCAAGAATATTCCATTATCTGACTTAGCTTCAAATGCTGTAAGATGATTCTTACCATTGTTATGAACGAAGCATTTGCAGCCAAAAACATGAAAGTGAGAAATAGATGGTCTGTTACCAGTCCATATTTCATATGGAGTAAGGTTTAGCTTCTTGTTGATCATAGACCGATTTTGAGTGTAGCAAGCAGTGTTTACAGCTTCTGCCCAGAACTTTTGCAAAATACAGAATCAGCAAGCATTGTTCTTGCTGCTTCCTTGAGCGTTCTGTTTCTTCGTTCTGCAACTCCATTCTGTTGAGGAGTTCGAGCGGCTGAAAACTCATGCTTGATTCCATGATCTTCTAGAAAGGATTCAAGATTCTGATTTGAAAATTCAGTGCCTTTGTCACTGCGAATCCTGTCTATGCTGGATGATTTCTCATTCTGAGTGCGTTTCAGCAGCTTGATCAACTTCGGACCGGTCTGATCTTTACTGCTAAAAAATATAGTCCATGTAAAGCGTGAGTAATCATCAATAACAACAAGAGTATACCTCATTCCCCCTAAACTTGTTATTGGTATAGGACCAAACAAGTCCATATGCAGTAGTTCTAAACAACGGGAGGAGGATTTGGCATTCTTGTTTTTGAAGGATGATCTGATCTGTTTGCCCATTTGGCAAGCTTCGCAGATCTTATCCTTAGCAAAATCGATCTTGGGCAGACCGATAACTAAATCATGTTTACACAGGCTAGAGATAGTCTTAAAATTGATATGATTCAAGCGTTTATGCCATAACCAGTGTTTATTATCATTGTTAGCGATGAAGCAAGTAGGATTATCAGGTTGAACATGATTCCAATTAATCTTATACGTATTCCATTCCTGATTCCTACAAGCATGGTTGTACCGTCTGATGATTTAACAGTGCAAGTGTGTTTGTGAAATTATACAGCATAACCATTATCACAGAGTTGACTTATACTAATCAGATTATAGCACAGATTTTCAACTAACAGCACATCATTGATAATAACGTTACCATGGACAATCTTACCCTTGCCCACGGTCTTACCCTTTGAGTTATCTCCGAAGATGATCTTGGGTCCAGTACATTCTGTGACTTCAGACAGCAGCTCGATGTTTCCAGTCATGTGACGAGAACACCCACTGTCCAAATACCAGTCTGATGCGAGTTTCTTCGGTACCTGTCATCAAATGTAATTATTGTTGGTACCCATTCCTATTTGGGTCCAGAACGGATTAGCCCTTTGGGAACCCACACCTGTATCAGCTTCAATGGCTTGTGTGTGTAAGGTGTGCTGTGTGCTGGTCTGTTTCGATGTTCTGTGTGATAATGTGTGCGCTGTGGAAGCCTTTGATTCTCATAAGGTAGTCTATATCTTCGTTGAATCGGTTTTGAATTATAGTAATTGTATTGTCTTCCTTGCCTCAGATCTTGCACCCTTAGATTTGGTCTGAAAGACGCAAAGCTTGCTGGTGCCTTTACTTTGGCTTGGTTGACATATCCAATTCCTTTTCTCAAACCTTGATTCACGAAAGAGACTCCCGTTTGAATCGTAGGTGCTTCAGTCTCATATACTGTGCTGGATTTAACAAATGTCATTTGTTTGATTTTGTTCTTTACCAGCAACAGTTCAGATTCATCTTTGGTGGATTCTTTGGTGTCAAAGCCTATGCCGGTGAAATCACCAACGTTTCTTTGTACCTCTTGTAATTCTTCCAAAGATGTTCTGGATTTTGTCCATGTTTTGAATATATGAGAAAGCTTAGCATTTTGTGTGCTAATTCTCTTATTTTCTTCATGGAGCTGATCATAGGAGATTTTCAGCTTATTCAGCTCGATCTTTAGATTATTGCACTCACCTGCTCAGAGCAGCTTGGTTTATTGTGCTCATCTATTTGATTACTGGCTTTAGCTTTATTTTTCTCAAATGATTCAGCCAAGATCCTATAATCATTAGCCATGTCTTGCAGTGCGGACATGAGTTCTTCTCGTGTAAATTCATTTGAGTCAAGATCATATACCTCGTCTGTCTGACTCATCTCTCTTCGTCTGCCATAAGACATGAATATCTTCTTCGCTTCGCTGGAAGAATATTCAGAGCTTTCCGAGTCTGAGTCTGTCTGAGCCCATTTGCTGTTTCCCTCTTCAGCTACTAGGACGTTTTGGGATTTTCCATGATTCTTGCGGTCTTTGTATTGCTTCTTCTTCCTATCATCACGATGCTTCTCTTCCGTTCTTCTTTCTTCGGTCTGGTGCAATCTGTAATAAAATGTCCGGTCTTACCACAATTGTAGCAAGCCTGATCGTTAACAGCATCATCTTTTCTTGATTTATAATGATGAGAGGGTTTGAAGTTCCTCTTATTCTTAGACATGAATTTACCGAATTTCTTGATAAATAATGACATAGCATCATTACTTATCTGTTCAGCTGATCGGTCTGATGTTGAGGCGGTCTGGTCTGGAATGTATGATATCCCCGAAATGATTAATTGCAACTTGGTGCATTAATTTTGTTTATATGATTAATTATGATGGTAATTAATTATGTGTTGGAATTATTATGTTGAAATGTTTAGTCACATGGTAGATATGATCGGATTGCATTTCAGGGTGCATGTGATGCATGTTAGATACTAGGGGGTGTTTTAATGACTTCATGTGTGGGTAGTCATTTTGAGGAAACATGCATTTATTTGTAATTGTGGAGCATAGTGATATTATGCTTTTAAATATCATGTTGGGGTGTTTTGTACACCGTGGTATTGTGGGATGCACCCTATTTTAATTAAACCCAACCCTTATAACCCCCCACCTTTACCAATTCATTTACTTTACCAAAAATCAATTCCCAAACAAACCCTTCCCCCTCATTTTCGTTCTTGAGCTTTGGGGTGAAGAGAAGTCCCTTGCAAAATCTTGATTTGTGGAGTTTATTGGGTGATTTGAGATCCCCAAGAGGTATGGATACCTCATGGTTGTTTTTGTAAGGTTTTGTTTAAGTTTGGTATGATTTTGAAGGATTTAAAATGGGTTTGTTTTGGGTGTTGTGGTTTTGGTTGTATGTTGGAT